>VTGB01000031.1:600000-767790 GCA_013403855.1 Calonectria honghensis | reverse complement strand
GTGAAATGCGGGTGGGGGGTATGCAGCGGGCGACGCCACGGAACGCACTGGGCTGACGGGCCTCGTGCTTTCCTGATCTACGCGGTTAAAATGAGACTGGGGGAGGGGTCGGGTTGGAAAAGAGGGGATCGGAGAAGGGAAGAGAGAAAAAGATGAATAAGAGAAGGATGTGGAGGATTAAAAGGCTGGAGGAGATAAAGCACTCATGGGGGATTGTTTCCTAATCCGTCGGCTTTCAGCTCAGCTCCTGTCTTGTTCTAATAGTCGGTAGTAGCTGGCATAGTTGGGAGAAACCTGTCCAACAGAGTAATTAGTTAAATGACAGCCTTGTGTCCCTTGCAGCAGCGCCCCCTAATTCGCGCGCCCACACACACCACACACCCCCCTTTCAGCGCTATTGATTGATCCGCGTGTGCCGAAACTGTTCTACCTTGCTCAAACGGGTAAACGAACAAGAGAGACAAAGGTAACAAAAAAGACGCGCCAGAAGCAGACGTGATTGGGGTGATGCGCCAAGCGCCCGTTGCTGCGCCGCCTGCCAACTGCGCTTGAAATCCGACGGCAACAGCAACTTTTCGCGAAACCGATCCGAGAGCCTCTTTCTCTTTTTTGTTCATGGACAAGGGGGGAGGAAGGAGGGAATGTAAAATAACATTTAGCTCGAATAAAAACAAAATTATGCCGGACTTTAAAAACCAATATTCATAACCCCGGCAGGCAAACAAACCCAAATCCACCGCCAGCACTTTTTAAATGACCAATGATTCAATACATACGATCGAGGTGCACCAGCCTGCTATCGGCTCAGGAAACCGCCAGACGGCCCAAAACTTGCCAGCTTCACCCACGCAGACAACGGTTCCTCGTTAACCCAAGTTCGGCAGCTGCGCCGTCTTGACGTCGTTGTCGTCTTGACAGAGCCGCTGCCGTTGCGGGAAGTCAGCAGCAAGCGGCCACCTTACTGTGGCGGCGCCAGGGGCGCACCCGGACCGCGCCCGTCAGCGGGGCGGAACGTGCAGCAGTTGTTCCCCCCCCTCCCCCCCAACTTTGGGGGCCGAAGCGCTTCTACGCCAGCCGCGCATAGTGCGACCGCTAAATGCTTAACCTACTGTTGTTAGTAGTGTCTGCCCTGCCCATCGTCGCTCTCAACGGCCAGCAGCAAGGCGACATCCAGGCTTCTGGTCAGCGTAGACGTGGAACATTCCCACCACAAGGCAGCTCGATCAGGAGCCAGCCGTCCCCGAGACGCTGATCGTCCTGCGTGACCTCTAGCCCGAATGCCCAGACACGGCCGCCGCCGCTCGACCTCACCTAAAATGGTGTGCGCCTTGCCGCCGTGTGATGATGCATGAGGATAGGGGGAGCGTCCTACCACTTACAACGACCTCAAACATGTCCCAATGGGAACAATGGCGCGCCCATTTTTTCATCGACGGACCCCATCACCGAGGCATGCTCCTTCTGACCAGGCGAATACCCCAAGGGCGCGGTACAGAAACTGCCCATAGCACCTGCAAAGTTTTGACATATTCCGGCCACGGTTCGCAGCTCGACATCCTGTGGGAGCTAGTCTGTCAGCGGCCTCTGGACCGGAAAGGAATGCACCCCCTGTCTGGTGTGGGGCTTATATCAGTGACTGACGCATGTAAGCGCCTGGTGTCTGTGCAGCAGGAGCATGTTCCAGCAAAGACAACTCTTGTTTGACAACTTTTTCAAGTCACGGATGATCTAGTTCTGCACATGACGTTGACCTGCTCACGAGTATCTCGCAGGACTGGTGTGCACTTGAACCTGCAAGGCACAGAGAAGTCTCCCAAAGGACAATGCCCCGACTCGGTCTGATTCCAACTTGCTTCTGGTGTCGATGCTCAACTTCTGCAGCCAACAGGTGGGGCGCCAGCCTTCATCATTCAGAGGTTCGGATTCGCGTCCAAGCACGCCGGCTATATGGAATACGGAGGCTGCACCGTGCTGAATGAAATCCACGTGCGTTCATAGCAATCAGCGGACTTTGTATCAAGTTGAAACTCCGAGACGGCGGAACTACATCTTATCGCATCCTTGGAAACTCTATCGATAAAGTCCGGTGCTAGTATTTTTTTTTTAAATACTTGGTCTCCAACCACCGAATGGCGGTTATCCACGTCTCATGCTTGCCAAGAATCGGGCGATCAACGCACCCTTCGCGGGACCAGCTTCCGCTTTAGGCTCAAATGACACAGGCCATGTCATCTTTTTATGATAAAAAAGACGGCGCTGGGAGATGAGCTGGCTTGGTGTTGTCGAGGTCGATGCCGTCAAAATGGAAGCCAAGTCAACTCATCTGTAAGTAAATTGCCAGCTCCAGTCAAATCCGCATACTGCGAAATCTGGGGCATATTCGGAACCCAACCCCTATATCTATTCTCTACAGTTTACAGGCGGTTTGAAATTCAATAATCCCCTCATGATTTTCATTGCACATGTCACACGTCGCAACTGTCGCGCAACTCCTCAGTGCTCGAGATGCACCGGCAGCAAAGCAAGCTTTCAAACTGATGCGACTATTGAAAGGAGTCCAAAGTCGATTAATCACAGCGTGCAGCGGAATTATCGTTGGACACAAAAACATGACACGAAAACCAATAAGGTACGTGGAACATGACTCTTTTGTTGGAGGACCAAGAACATTTTCAAGGTGTGGCTTGGGCGCGCCAAAAATAAAGCCACAAAAATATTTCCGCCACACGTCCCCAAGCGCCCGACGTCAAAAGGTCAGCCGGGGAATCGACGCAGGGGGAAAGCGGGGAATAGTGACCAGCTGGTGATATCACATCTTAGCTCAGGAGCAGACAGGCTAAGCATGAGCCCGGGCGCCGTGAGGCATTTGGAAAGGGCCGCCTCGGGGCTGTCGGTGTGCGGCGCCGAAACGGTGAGGAGAGGAGGCTGTGGCAGAAGGCCTCGCGAGCAGCTTCAGATGTGGAAATAGCAGGTATGCGTCTGCTCCTTCAGGTCGTGCAAAGCCTGCGGCCACCGGACTTTTAACGGGGCATCTCGCAGGATGCCATGTCCTTACCACGCAAGCTTCGTCTTGCGCGCCCAAAAATACTCGGCCTTGCCCCAATCTGGACAGCAAAGTGAGAGAGGCTCCAGCCTTAATGGGGCCTTGTTAAGGGCACCGACCGACGTGTCTTGTTGCCCAGCCCAACGTACGACGTCGCATTCTCGACTTGTGTCGTGCATCTAATGGCAAAGGGAAGGGACTCGAGTCCGCCGCAAGAGGGTCTTGTCTACAGACCAAGGCAGAAAGAAGAAGGGATCCTCGCTCGTGCAACCATGTTCCCTGGCTAGCTCTGCGGTGTCGTCGCCCTCAACCATCGTACCTCTGGCCTGGTGCCGTGGGGCGCAAAGACAAACACATCCCCCCTGCCCACCCCATACCAGGGCCAGTAAATTTCCCGAGATTCTGCATCGTGCACCTGAATTATACATGTGCCATTTGCCTGCGGCACGTATTGGAAGGTGTTAATGGGGGTATTAATTTCAAAGAAAAAAGACAAGTGTCTCGGGCCCTTGCCAATGGAATCCAGCAAGCCTCCCTTCGTATCTGCACACGCCGGTTTCCAGGCTTCAGAAGAAAAAAAACACGAGGCGGATCCATGAAGCTGGTCACCAGGTGCCCGTATCTGCGGTCCATCATTCAATGATCGACGCCTAACGATGCAGCGATTTCGCAAGACGCGCTATCCTTGCTTGAATCTTGCACCGTTGCAACGTCGCATTTTACCGATGCCGAAAGCGAGTCCATGACTCAAATGAAACACGATGCAGATTAAAAAAAAAAAAAGAAGGATGAAACATCTCAATTAACCCATGTGCCCTCCCGACTCCAAGCTGGACCAGAAACCCTGCCCGCGCCGCCGCCGGGAGTGGGGGAGCGATCAACAGGACTTGGGTACCCCCCTGGTCAATGGTCAGGGACGCCATGCACACAATACGAAATAGTCGCACCCAAGTTAAGAGAAGAGATGATTGGTTCCTAACAACTCGACGCGCTAATACATACATGTAATTCCCAAAAAATAAAAATAAAAATATGAAAATCCCAAACCTTGTCTCTATCCTGGCCCTCTTTTCGTCAACATGATTGTGTATTATTTTACCCCCCCTCACTGATAATCGACCCCAGTGCCGGAACAAACAGTGCACTGGGACTTGGGCAAGATCTTGAACACGGTGCAGATGAGGCAATTGACTTGATCTTGATGAAAGGTATAATTTAACTTGATTTTATCCGTTTGGAGATCCATTACATCTTTAAGGTTATCGGGAACCTGAATGCTTAACCAGTTGTTCAGCTCGGCTTTGATCATGAATCCTAAGCACACGGCTGTTCCTTCTTGCACGTCAAAGGCAACTCGACCGTCCATGATGGTTCTTGTGGGTGAGTGAAGTGTTAGCAGGGGCGAGGGAAAACAGGAACCACAGCACGTAAAAAGAAAAGGGTGTAGTCTTACATGCCGCCTTTGGGAAACCCGATGACGTTGGGCGTAATCGTAGGATCAGTGAGCGATTCCGGCGAAACCTTGAGGAAGCCGTTCTTTGTAGGGTTCGGCTTCTGCGCGGTGTGGTGGGACCCGGCGTACAGGGTGGCCCGAGAACGGCGGGACCACGCCGTGACAACCAGGATGCGGAAGTCCTTGTCCGTCATGATGAGGCGGGTCTCGGATGTGGGTCGAGCAATTCGAAAGAAGTTGAAATACGACTCGTTGAAGTGAGACTCTATCACGCTGCGAACAAACTTTGACAAGGGATGCGTTAGCCTATTGCGGGGTAGGATAGCGAAATCAGAAAAGGGAGGGAAAAAACGCACTTGGTTTTCAAAGGCAACCGCCTTGCACATGTTGATGGCGTCCCGGGACGATGCGTTGTAGGGGCCCGCGTGAGCGGCGGCAACGTGCCTGCCCATGGCGTCATCCGGGCAAGCCCAGTAGCCATCCCGGCAGATGGCCAGCTTAACTTCCTCGACGGATGGAAAAGACATTTTCCGAGATGGAAAGGGGCGCACGCCGTTCCAGGGGTTTTGCTGTTGTTTGTTTGTTGTTTGTTTGTTGGTTTCTGAACGGGGCTGAGTTTTCGAATTCTGGACGGACCCTCCCTAGCTTGCAACCTTTTTTAGAAGTAAAGATCGGAAAAGTGGGCTGCCCTTGGTCGGGAAGCGGTTTTGTTTCTGGGCGAGAGGGAAAAAAAAAGCCTGCTTACCAAATGACCAAAAAAAAAATCATGTGATCCGGCTCAGCCTCGACTCTTCTCTGCAGGAAAAGGAATTTGAATAGGGCTTGGGACCTAGCCTGGCAGCCTGATCGGGGTTGGCTGCTGGCGCGCGGGTGGCGAGGTGAGAACCAACATGTTTTGAGAAGCGAGGGCGGTAAAACTGCGAGGGAGAGACGGACGGAAACTTGCATGGACCCCAACAAAAGGCCAAAAACTGACCAGACGAGAGTTCGAGGTGACAGTTGGTTTATCCTGCTAGGTTGAGACTACTAAGGCACGGCGCGCAGCAGGCTATTGATTGGTGGGGAAACGAAGAAAAGAGATCGAGGCAAACGTTCGAGTTGTATTGCGCGCTATCTGAGTACGGTAGTATCGTCCAATAACTAGAGCTACACACACCCAAAAGGGGCATCATCTAGTCCTGCATATGGGTCCCCCCCGTTCCATACTATCTTGACAAAAAACCCGTTGCAACCAAAAAAGCTCACAACTACCCTGCACTGAGTCGGCGGGCGGGGGAACGGGGGAACGGGGGGGCCCGTTTCTCCGTGCGCCGCTACGATGTTGAGGCTGTCCTTAGCGTCACCACAACCTGGCCAGCCGTGTCGTCGCTGGAGCTGTCCCAACGCAGCGCGTAGACGCCCTGAGTGCCCGAGGGCACGGCGTACCACAGCTGCTCCGCCGCGCCGGCGGACGAAACGAGCATGGCATAGTTGCCATAGACGTCAAAGCCGGTGGTGACCCGGCTCGTGTCATTCGACGAGGCAGGGTCGACGAGGCCGACGCCCCGGGCGGATGACGACACGTCGGCCGGGACGGACAGGGCCCGGTCGGACCAGGCTGGAAGATTTCTGGAATCTGAAAGGGCCGAGGCATCTGGGGAGCCGAGCCATGCGCCCTGGTCGGTGGCAGTGACTGAAGGCCCTGGCTGTCAGCTTATTTTTGGCCGTCGGGGAGTGGGGGACTTGCAGATGACGGGAGCAGCCTCGCCTCCCACAAGGGTATAGTCGCCCAGATATGCCGCGTCTGGTGAAAAAAAACATCTACATGAGCCGCTGTCATATTGAGAGAGAGCAAAGACGAAAGAAGAAAAAAAAGATAACTGTCAGCGAAAGCGACAGGGGATTCGTGGCCATACCTCCCGCCGAGAACAGGGTCATTGTATCGACACCGTCAATGTAGGCTTCGAGCCTAAAGGGCGTATCGTCCGTCGCTCGCTCCGTGTGGGCTGATGCAATTACTGGCGAGCCAATGGCCGAGGTGGCCAGGACGAGAGGGATGATGAGCGTGTGCATTGGCGCGATAGTCAGCTTGGGAAAATGAGTGATAGTCGTGTAAATGGTCAGGCAAAGCGGGCCGAGAAAGAGGGGGAAGGGAATGCAATCTGATAGTTGACTGAGAGGATGCTTGCTTGTCTAGGTTGGCGTGCAACCACCACTGTAAAACAGGGAAAAGTTGCGACTTAAGAAGTCTACGAAAAACTTGCCCATTTTCCCTTGAAACAAATGGAAAAAGCACAAGACCTATGAGCTTCCTTTCGACGCGTTTCCGGCCGCGTCACCTCGGTGCACCAAAGAGCCCGAATCTCACGAAAAAGAGGCAAGCAGAGGGAGACAGCCTTGGGAGCAGGCAGGCGGGCAAGTGAGAGCCAAGAGAACAGCCAAGACAAACAGGCAGACCGAATCAAAGGGCCGGCAATAAGCCGTTGGGTCATGCTCATGCCCATGCTCACGATGCAGTCAAGGATCGCTGCAGTACAAATCGTAGCCCACCCAGATGGTCGATACCACCTCAACGGCCCGCATGGGGATCTGCAGCCCAGGCGGCCCACAAGACAAGCGCGAGAGAGCTCTGCGCCCAAAAGGCGGGACTGGAGCTGAATGCAAAGTGCGCCAACCCAATGCTTGCTGCACAAGCATCTTGTGCCCTACTGCGGACATGGGTCAGGGGGGGGTTTTAAAGATAGATAGGAAACGCCTGGGGCTGAAAAAAGTCGAATCAGAGCATCCTCGCATATCGCCCAGGGCCTGCCTTCGCGGGGACCGGGATCAGGGCCCCATCTCCACCCTTGACTACCCTAAGCCCCAAGGCCGCCCCAAGGCATCAGCTAGCTGCATTGCCAGCGTGGATGTGCAGCTCCCGGGAATCTCGAGCTTCTGTAGATGGCCCTATGCTGCGGGTGGAGAGCAGCAGGGGGGGGGGGAGCAGAAAGGCCAAGGGAGCAGGGGGAGCGGAGGTGGGAGCAGCAGAAAGAGGTCTTGTGCTCGCTTGCTGCTTCCCTCACGTCAGAGCAATGGCAGAAAGAAAGAAAGATCCAATTGCAACATGCCGGCAGCGTTGCATCGACTGCTCCAAAGACGTACGATGGGGAAAATCCGTGCATTAGCCGATAGTCTGGTTTGCATATCCCACAGCAACGACGTCACTTGGCTCACCAGAAGAGACGGGTCGGTTTTCCGCCCACGGACGAACAAGATGGGTCCCAATTCACCGAACAGCTCGCTCGCCCATAGGCCGCATGTTGGTCAGCCTGCATATGACAGCATCTGGAAATACGAGTATTCTTAGGTACCGGGACCCATGGGAGCACCGCCTTGGGGCAGCTGGGGACGACGATGGCGGTGGTGGTGGTGCTGCTGTAAATAGCGAGACCGCCTTTCTCCACGCATTGTATGCGAATTGGTATAAGGTCTAGAGGTTCGCCGGCTTCAACGGTTCGTTCTCCTCTCGTTATCGCTCATCATCTCACTCGCTGTTTCGACAAGTTCATCCTCTTTTTTCCTTTTCTTCCTCTTCTCTTGCACTGTTCACTCGCTGCTGCAGCTGCTACTGTGCAACCCCCCCCCGTTCGTTTCAGCAAACGCAACTCTTCCAGCTCGTTGGTTAAGTGATCAGCATGCGTTCGCTCTTCTCTTTCCTCCTGTCCGGGGCCCTGGTCTCGGCGGCTCCCAGTTTTCCTTTCGCGAGACAGGCCCCTGTCTTGATACCACGTGCCAACTCGTCTTCTTCGGCGTGCACTGGCAACACTCCTTCCACTCGCTCGCAGTGGTGCGACTACTCCATCGACACTGACTGGCACGAGGAAGTCGTCTCTACTGGCAACACCAGAGAGTACTGGCTGGACATTACTGATGTCGTCGTGAGCCCCGATGGCGTCGAGCGGACCGCCATGGCCGTCAACGGCTCAATTCCAGGCCCAACCCTCTTCGCCGACTGGGGTGACGAGGTCATTGTTCACGTTACCAACTCGCTCAGCACGTCGCTCAACGGCACCAGCATCCACTGGCACGGTATCAGACAGAACCACACCTATGAGAACGACGGCACCTCGGCCATCAGCCAGTGCCCCCTCGCCGTCGGGCACACCCAGACCTACAAGTGGAAGGCCGAGCAGTACGGCAGCTCTTGGTACCACTCGCACTTTGCCCTTCAGGCCTGGCAGGGTGTCTTCGGCGGCATCGTCATCAACGGCCCTGCTACGGCTAACTATGATGAGGACCTCGGCGTCCTCTTCCTCAATGACTGGGGTCACAGGACGGTTGATGAGCTGCACCACGAGTCGGCCACCGGGGGTCCGCCTGGCTCAGACAACGGCCTCATCAACGGCACAAACATCTTTGTTAAGGACGACAACGTCACCACTGTCGGAGAGCGCTTCACCACAAAGTTTGAAGCTGGAAAGAGCTACCGCCTGCGTCTCGTTGGCGCTGCCATTGACACTCACTTCAAGTTTTCCGTTGACAACCACGTCATGAAGGTCATCGCTGCCGACTTGGTGCCTGTTGAGCCCTATGAGGTGGATGTGATCAATGTAGGAATGGGTAAGTCGAATCCCCAGCAACTCGCCAACTGTTCAATTGCTAACTCGTAAAAAAGGCCAACGCTACGACGTCATCATTGAAGCCAACCAGCAAGACGTCGCCGACAACTTCTGGCTCCGCGCTGTTCCTGCATCTGCCTGCAGTAGCGAGAACGCGCAGGCGACCAACATCAAGGGAATCGTCTACTACGGTGATGAGCCATCTGAGCCTGAGACGGAGCACTTTGAGCTCGGCACCAGCTGCGACGACGAAAGCCCTTCGTTGGTCCCGCACGTGCCGCACTATGTCGGCGAGGCCAAGTGGAAGAACATTGAGGATGCGTCGCTCAGCAAGAACTCTGCAGGCCTGTGGAAGTGGTGGATCAACAGCACCACCATGCACGTCGAGTGGGGCGACCCTACCATCTCCTCGGTGCTCAAGGAGGTGACACACTACGAGGCCGAGGACGCCATCTGGGAGTTTGAGGAGGCCAACCAGTGGGTGTACTTCATCATCCAGACCGACATGCCCATCCCGCACCCCATCCACCTCCACGGCCACGACTTCTACGTCCTCGCCCAGGGCACCGGCAACTACACCGAGGGCACCTACCTCCAGCAGAACAACCCGCCCCGCCGCGACACTGCTATGCTGCCTGCCCAGGGCTACATGGTCATGGCCTGGAAGACGGATAACCCAGGCTCCTGGCTGCTCCACTGTCACATCGGTTGGCACATGTCCGAGGGCTTTGCTGTCCAGTTCCTCGAGCGCCAGTCTGAGATCCCCGGCATCTGCGACAAGCCCTACACTGATGACCAGTGTGCCGTGTGGAACCAATTCGCGGCCGACAACGGCATCACGCAGTGGGATTCCGGCATTTAAAGAGGATGCTAATGCCCTAATCTTTCTCTCCTCTTTCTTTTTTGCCGCTGTTTTTTTTGGGAATAATTTGGGAGTTTTCTTTTGCCATTTTCTGCCAAGATTGCTTTGCTGCTTTGTACATATTCGTCTCTTTTTGTCCTGACGTCTTATGATGGATCATGAGTTTCCTATTTTGGAAATGTTGTTTTTGGGAAGGCTGCTATTCTTTTTCTTTGATGCGCTCGCGCTTTTTATTAGACATGACCCCTTTTCTTCCTTTTTTGTTCTACGAGCAAACAAAAACGGGTATTGGTAATGATAGTATACAAATGATGACTTTTTCTTCACTCTCACTTTTGCTCTGTCGTGACATTTCGCTCAAAACACCACCCTCTCCCAACTACCATTGAGTTCTTACTGTGGCGGCGGCGTATGACAAGCGCCGCACGCCGGCAATCGAGATTGGAAACTCGTCAATGTTCATCGGGGGCGGGCGCACCGATGCAACGGCGTGATTCGTCTCGTCTTTTGCCTTGTGGTCAGCAAAAGCTGTCCAGCGCCTCATGCGGGCTAAGCCCGGCTGGGGGAAGGGAGGGACGAAAAGAGGAGAAGGAAAGAGGGTGGGTAAGATAGGGCGACATGATGGCTGCAACCATTAGGGCCCTGCTAGCTTTGGCCGATATAAGCCGTCAGCCCAAAACAGGCCAGAGTAGGACACCAGGCGGGGAAAAAAAGAGAACACCCCCCGGGATGTGGGAGGGGTGGCTGATTGGCAGCCCGGGATGTGTGTGCTGCCTATGTCATCTACATGTAAGTCCGGGGGAATCTGTCAAACTCGGCATGGGGTGTTTGGCCATGATTTGCTGCGCCAGGGTTGCAATTCAGCATGCCAGTGGGCTTTTGTGCTGTATCGCCCGCGGCCGTCAGATTGTGGGACCATGCGAACATGGATTTGCTTTGCTGCGGTCCATTGCTGCAATTGCAAGGGGGAAGGGGGGGAGCACGGCTTTGGGACAAGAAAAGAAAAAAAAAACAAGGTCAGTCAGCTCTTGGAATCCTTCTGGCTTGCATCCAGATGGACCGCTCTTGCTTGATGCATTGCTACTCGGGCGGTGTGTGAATCATTCATGCCTGCGCTTGGGTGCATATGCGCGGGGCCGGCGGCAACTCTGCAATGCAAGTTCATCATGTGTTGTGGATTCTTTCTTCTCTTTTTGTTGTATTACTTTAAACTGAAATCCGCTTCCGCGTACCCGCACCTATAGGTATGCGCGGTGCGTCACATGGACGTTGCCCGTGACCACCGTCTTGGTCTGCAGATAGTCCTCAATTCCGTACTTGCTTCCCTCCCGGCCGAGGCCAGACTGCTTAACTCCTCCGAACCTGCAAAGTAGAGATAACACGTCAGTGGGTTTGTTTCTTCTTTCACTTTCCTGCTTCTTCCTTCCAGCGCGCTCGGGCGGCGCGGGAGCGGAGCACAGGAAGAGGGAGTAGGAGCACTTACGGAGCAGCAGCATCGGAGATGACGCCCGTGTTGATGGCCACCATGCCAAACTGCAGCGTCTCTGTGAATCGGGCGGCACGGTTGAGGTCCTGTGTGAAGATGTACGAGGCCAGGCCCACGTCGCAGTCGTTGGCCGCCTGGATAACCTCGTCCTCGGTCTCAAATGTGAAGATGGGCGCTACGGGGCCAAAGATTTCTTCCGTCGTGAGGCGCATGTTGGGAGTAACGTTGCTGAGAATTGTGGGCTCGAAGAAGTTGGGGCCTGCGAATGTTGAGTGCGATTGTCAGTCATCTGCTGCTAGTTTGTCATGCGGTGGTGATGCCCAGGAACAAACTTACCAAGGTCAGTTCTCCTGTTTCCTCCGATTTCCACCTTGGCGCCAAGCTTCACAGCGTCCTCGACCAGGCTGGCAACTCGCTCGGCGGCAGCAGCGGTGACAAGAGGTCCGTGAGTGACCTTGTCGTCGAAGCCGTGGCCGACCTGGAAGCGGGCGACGGCCTCCTTGAGCTTGCGGATGAACTCGGGGTAGATGCCCTTCTGGACAAAGATGCGGTTGGAGCAGACGCAAGTCTGACCTGAAGACTTGAACTTGCTCACAATGGCGCCGTAGAGGGCGAGATCAAGGTTGGCGTCGTCAAAGACGATGAAGGGGGCGTTGCCGCCGAGCTCGAGGCTGAGCTTCTTGAGAGTGTCGCTGGACTGGCGCATCAAGATCTTGCCCACGCGGGTGGAGCCAGTGAAGGAGATCTTCTTGACAATGGGCGAGTTGCACAGAGTCAGGCCAATCTCGGGAGTGTTGTCGAGCGCCGAGATGATGTTGAAGACACCGGGGGGGACACCAGCTCTCTCACCCAGCACCGCCAGTGCGGTGGCCGAGAAAGGGGTCTCGCCGGCTGTCTTGACGACGACGGTGCAGCCAGCAGCGAGTGCGGGAGCGAGCTTTCGGGTGATCATGGCAGCGGGGAAGTTCCATCTAGAAGCAGAGTCGAGTTAGACCAAGTGGTCTTTTGACAAGAGCACACAATGAACCGGTTGCTTCAACTTACGGTGTAATGAGACCACAAACACCAACGGGCTCCTTCAAGACCTGAGTGCGGAAGCCAGGAGAGCTGTGAGGGATAACATCACCATAGACACGGGCACCCTCCTCGGCATACCACTCGAGGAAGCTAGCGGCAAAGATGACCTCGCCAACAGCGTCGGGCTTGGCCTTGCCGTTCTCCCAAGTGATGAGAGCAGCCAGGTCCTCCTTGTTCTCAATCATGAGATCATACCAGCGGCGGAGAATGCGAGAGCGCTCGCGGCCGGTGCGCGATCGCCATGCGGGGAGTGCCGTAGCGGCAGCGCGAATGGCCTTCTCAGCATCCTCTGGGACAGACTCGGGGGCGGATCCAATCAATGTGCCAGTGGCCGGGTCTGAGTGAGTGCAATTGTCAGAAGGTGTTTTTTGAGATTGTGTCGAGGTGAATTTGATCGAGGTGAGAAGGGACAAAGTTCTTACCTGTAACATCAAATCGCTTGCCAGAGACTGAGTCCACCCACTCGCTGTTGATGTAGTTCTTGCCCACTAAGAGGGACTGGTCCTTGAGTTGTGGGGTAAACGACGACATTGTGAATTTCTGTGGCTAGTATGACTGGGAAACTGGAGAGCTGTTTAGTTGAATGCAAGGGGCATCGTAAGATATAACAAAAAACTGACGGAATAGACTGAACCGAGCGAAGGGAGGAGCTTGCGCCTGCTGAGCCTGCAGCTCTCGTCATGAAGCTCTACGGCGTCCTCATGTCAACCGGGGCCTTGGCTAGCGGCGTTATTGGCCATGGCGCCGTATGTTGCTGCGTGCCGGCTCCGGGGCAGGTAACGGCGAATTCGGAGGGAGAAGCAAGCGTGGCGATCTCGGAGCCGAAGTTTGGAAGGATTGGCTGGGGAAAAAAGAAAGCTTGCGATAGAGTCGTCTCGGTTTGTCATGGAAAGGGTCACATGGTCAGGCAAACTTCCAGACGGGAACTGACCGCATGAATGACTAAGCGATACCGGGCGCAAAGGGCAACAGGTCGTCTCGAGTGAGGACTCCGCAATGCTCCATGGAAGAGTTGCTGATGGAAGCACTGCCTGAAAGAGGAATGGCCCATGGCGGGGTTGCAGATTGTGGATCGTCGCGCGCAGATGCCCGGAACCGAGATCGTGTACTTTGTCGGGGGCTCGGAAGCGGAAGGTCTTAGAGAAGGCGCCGCTAGTCTATCAGGTCTCGCCTCCTCCTGCGCACTTCTCCACCATCATGATACCGCCCCGGGCCAACCACCTAGGTGCTGTGCTATCATGGACACTTCGTCGCTCGGTTCCTAAGATTGTGGACCGATGGCCAGTTCAAACCATCGGTCAAGCGCCCGATGACCGTGTTAGCCGCATGGGAGTGCGTCGCTGGGAAGGATTGCGCGGGCCATTAAGATGAAGATAAATGACAAACGGGGCCCGGCTCAAAAAACATGGAGGACAAGAGACTTTGGTTCATCACAGATCATTCAGTCCAATCCAATCTGACTCCTCAAGCCTCATTCTCCATTCCATCTTGCCATTGAGCCTCTTCCTTACCTAATTGACCATTCTACACCATCGCCATGTCCAAGGTCGTTGAGACTCTCGACCTGTCCAACACGGCGGCTGCCTACCACGCCGCGGCCACTGTCGCCACGGCTGGCAAGCTCGTCCACGTCTCTGGACAGCCTGGCTCGCTCAAGGACGGCACCGTTCCCGCAGACTACGAGTCCCAGATCCACCTGGCCCTCTTCAACCTGCGCAAGATCATCGTCGCCGCCGGCGCCACCGTCAACGATGTGGCCAAGCTGACCATGTATATTGTGAACTACGACCCCAACCAGCGCAAGCACACCCGCCACATCCAGAAGTTCCTGGCCGGCCACCGCCCTGCCATCACCCTTGTCCCCGTGCCCCAGCTAGCCATTGCCTCATGGCTCTTCGAGATTGAGGCTGTCATTGCCGTCCCCGAGGCCCCCGCGGCCCCGCTTGCTCTGCCCGCGGCCCGCGAGAGCGCCGATGTCATCATCATCGGTGCCGGCCTCGCCGGTCTGACTGCTGCCCGCGATGTTCTCAAGGCTGGCCTTTCCTGCATCGTGCTCGAGGCCCGCGACCGTGTTGGCGGCAAGACCTGGAGCACCGCCATTGACGGCGGCAACGGTGTTGTCGACCTGGGCGCCGCCTGGATCAACGACACCAACCAGAGCAGGGTGTACGGCCTGGCTCAGCGATACGGCGCTGAGGTGATTGAGCAGAACACCACCGGCAATGCCGTTCTTGAGGACTTTGACGGAAAGTGCACTCCTTTCCTCTACGGAGAAGTTCCCATGGTAAGTTGGCATCTCATACACACACATTCACACATTTGTGTGATTCATCACATGAACATGTAGCTAACATGACTTGACAGTTTGACGAAGCTACCCGCAAGCACCTTGTTGAGATCCGAGACATCTGCGAAGCCGACTGCCAGGCCCTCGACACATGGCGACCCCGCGACGCATCTCTCGACTCGCTCACCTTTGAGGCCTACCTGCGCTCCCGCGGAGCCAGCGAGATCGCCGTGGCCACCGGCATGGTCTGGACCCGAGCCATGCTGGGCCAGGACCCCAAGGACGTGTCTGCCCTATACTTCCTCAACTACTGCAAGTCCGGCGGCGGCCTGCTCCAGATGCGCTCCGACCGCAAGGACGGCGGCCAGTACCTCCGCATCCGCCAGGGAACTCAGGTCTTCGCCCTGGGCCTCGCCTCCGACCTCCCCGCCAACATTGTCCGCCTCAACAGCCCCGTGCAGGCCGTCGTCCAGGAGGGCTCGCACGCCATCAAGGTGCAGGCCGCCGGCGGCGTCTACTCGGCCCGCAAGGTCATCACCACGGTCCCCGGCCCCGTGCTCAAGACCATCAACTTCTCCCCCGCCCTCCCTCCCGTCAAGCGCGCCTGGGCCGACTCCACCAGCTACGGTTACTACACCAAGGCCATGATGGAGTTCAAGAAGCCCTTCTGGGTGGAGAAGGGCTACTGCGGCCTGGCCAACTCCTTCATCGGCCCCGCCAGCGTGGTGCGCGACACCAGCAGCCCCAAGGACGGCAAGTACGTCCTGACGTGCTTCATGGGCAGCGAGCCCGGCAAGGCCTGGTCCCTCCTCGACAACGAAGGCCGCGAGAAGGCCCTGCTCAAGCAGCTGGCCAAGCTCTACTCGGTCGACAACCTCGAGGAGCAGTTCGTCAAGCTGCACACCTACGAGTGGACCAAGGACCCCTACTCCGGCCTGGGCTGCCCCTGCACCGCCCTGGCTCCCGGCGTGCTCGACTCCCTGGGTGGAGACGGCCTGCGCGAGCCCGCCGGAAACCTGCACTTTGCCGGTACCGAGACGGCCGGCGAGTGGAAGGGCTACATGGAGGGTGCCATCCGCAGCGGCGAGCGCGCTGCCTCCGAGGTTGTCAAGGGCCTGACTGCCGGCGTTGTGTCTCGCCTGTAGTTTCCTTGTTTGCTACTGAAGGAAAAAAAAATATTAAGTCATGCCTAGTCTTGTGTGTTTAGAGCGTATGAGTTTTAAAAGTAGTATAGCAAAATATTATGCTAGAAAATGGAGTTTCATTTAATCATTTCTCATGACTATCAAATTGCTACATTTGTGCAAGTGAAAAATAATTCGTTCGACGGTGCATCTTGCATGCGGGGGTGGTCTGTTTCCAACTGCCGACGTGGGGGTTTGCATGTTTGTTGGGAGGGCATGTTTGCGGCAGGTAAGAGGTGCGAGATTTGGCTCACCCCCGCAAAGAGAGGGTGCATCTGCTTGAACTGGGCATCTGATCTGATCTGATCTGATCTCTGCGAAGGGGGATCGGGACTTGGTCTACCTTGCTACCGGCCCTGGCCAACAGCCGGGACTTGCCTTCAGGGGTTTGCTTGCCTTCACGTCTACAACCCGCCGCCTCAGCAGCCGCAACAAACGCTCAGTGGCAGGCTCAAGCTCTCTCTTTCTCTTGCGCCTTCCGGCGACAGACATGCGCCAGTGCCCGCCCGCCCGGGATAACATGCACCTTTCGGGCCATGCAACTTGCACACCGATGACGGTCACGTCGCAACTTCAAGCGTGATACCTGTCATTTGGGATGGCGGCGTCGTGGGGAATTCGGAACCGAGAAGTGTCTGTGTGGTGGGTGGGTGTGGGTTGTGCAGCCGGTCAACGGAGGCTAGGGCAGATAACAGGGTTGCGCTCGGAACCGAGAAAAAAAAAGGTAAACAAAGCAAAGCATCCGTTTCAACAATAGGTTCACGTGATGGGGCTTCTTCCCGCCGCCAACGGGGCATCTTGATATTTGCCGGCGCTGACGGACCTCTTTTGCCTCTTGTTGATTGCCCTCTCGCTCTCTCCTACTCCTTCCAGCGGTCCTGATAAGCATCGCTGGCGCTAATGCCCTCCGTGCGCTAGCCCACCTCCACCGCTGCCTAATTGGACAGCGAGCAGCCATGACAGGCGGCCATGAGGCTCCCCGCACACTAATGGTATCGCCATCAAATGCATCAGGGGCAGAGAGGGGAAGGGGAAATCCGAAGGAAGAGATAGAGAATCAAGTCAAGCCTCCTCATGGTGATGGATTCCCGTGGTATCTCGAATCTCAGGGTAGATAGCAATGGACGGAGTAACCGCAGAGATAGCTGATACGAGGACATCATAACGCCGTCAACCATGCCAACTTGATCCTCAACTTATAATTTGACGTGCATTGTATTTGCGTGAGCCGCAATCCCATTGCTGTAGGGTCCAAGAGAAAAAAAACGACACCCCGCACGATGACGCAGACAAAGTACAGAGTCCTCGTCGTAGGAACCGGCGGCGTCGGCACCATGGGCGCCTACGCCCTGGAGAAGGGAGGTAGAGCCGCTGTCACTGCTGTGATGCGATCCAATTATGAGGCAGCCAAGAAGAATGGCATCGATATCGACTCAATTGAGCACGGTCATGACATCAAGGGCTGGAGGCCAACTGAGAGTATGTCATGACACTGCACAGAGAGACTAGTGATAGGTGACGGCTAACCCATCATTATTCGTCCAGTTCGCAAGACCATCCCCAACGTCGCCGAGGAGGGCCTCCCGCCATTTGACTACATCCTCGTCACCACAAAGAACATCCCCGACGTGTCACCCACCGTGGCCGACCTCATCGCTCCCGCCGTGACCCCCGGCAAGACGGCCATCGTGCTGTCGCAGAACGGCATCAACATCGAGAAGCCCCTCATCCCCCTGTTCCCCACCAACCCCATCATCAGCAGCGTCTCGTACATTGGCGCCACCGAGACGGCGCACGGCAAGGTCCTGCACGACGACGCCGACCTCCAGAAGATTGGCCCCTTCCACAGCCCCCAGGTGCCCGCCGACGTGGCCGAGGAAGCCGCCAGGCGCTACATCTCCATCTACAACGCCGAGGGCAAGCTGGACATCGCCTACGAGCCCGACGTGCGGACGGGCCGCTGGCGCAAGCTCGTCTACAACTCGTCCTTCAACTCGGTCGCCACCGTGCTGCGCATGGACACGGCCCGCATGCGCATGAGCGAGCACGTCATCGACGACCTGATCCGCCCCATCATGCTTGAGATCACCGCTGCCGCCTCGGCCTGCGGCGTCGAGCTGCCCGAGGGCCTGCCCGAGACCATCATCCGCATCGACCCGACCGACACCTTCTTCAAGCCCAGCATGTGCCAGGATGTCGAGAAGGGCAACCTGATGGAGATTGAGAACATTGTCGGCGAACCCCTGCGCGAGGGAGCCGCCCACGGCGTGCCCATGCCCACCCTGCGCACCATTTACGGCTGCCTCAAGGGCCTGCAGCTCAACATCAAGGAGAGCAGGGGCATGTGGGAACCCAAGTTCCAGCCCGGAAACCCTTATTATACATAGATGATTTAATTAGAATAGAGTGAAATGAATGAATGAATTGAACAATTTAGATGGCATGATTGGTGAATTAGTCATTGATGACGTTGATTTGTAAATGTGATGCCAGATTATGAAGGTGAGCGCGATTGTAAAAAGAGCATCTTTGGGCATGACCGAATAATGTATCCAACACCAAACTTTTCCAAGTGTTCCACTGGTTCCATCCAATACAGGATACCTCTGGTAATGCCTCAAAGCTTGGACAAAACGCCATCGGGTTGAAGTAGAGATAGGTAATCCTTTGTAATCTCTTTGACGTTTCGACAACTATACAGAGAAAGATTAATATTGCTCACATCCAATGCTCTGTCCCACTTACCCAGCCAGTGCCATGCACGTTTTAAACTCATCCTGGAGCAGCTTGAGCGCAAGCAGAGCACCCTTTTCGCCATTGTACTAAAAAAAAAATGAATTCAGTAAGATGAACCCAGGTTATGCGCTGGGTAGCATGATGGAACTACTCACGGCAAGACCCCAAATGGCTGGTCGCCCGGCCAGACAGAAATCCGCGCCGAGCGCCAGGGCCTTGAAGATGTCGGTACCGCGACGGATGCCGCCGTCAACAGCGATGGGGATGCGGCCCTTGACGACGGGCGCAACCTCGCGGAGAATGTCGAGCGTGGCTGGGACCGAGTCCAGCTGCCGACCACCGTGGTTGGAGATGATGATGCCGTCGAGACCGTGCTTTATGGCGAGCTCAGCATCATGGATGCCGTAAACTAAAAGAATAATGAGCCAGTCTTCTTTTTTTTCACCTGTTCTTGAGAGCATGTCAATACTCACTTCCCTTGCCCCAGATCTGCATCTTTGTGTGCTTGCGCAAAAATTCCATGAGCTCGGGCCATTCCAATGAAGAATCTGAAGAGTCAGCCATGACACATGAGACAACGGAAAAAAGGGTAGGTACCGTAGGCCATTGACTCGTCTCCATCTTCAAGGTTAGTGACATCGACTCCAGGGAAAAGGTTAGGATACTCCATGCCCCTGGGCAAGCTAAAAGCATTTCGGTACTCGTTCAACCTCTTGCCGAGGTAGGGGACATCAAGAGTGACGAGAAGGGCTTTGAAGCCGGCCTCTGCAACACGCATTAGCCAACTGGATTTCGATGTGCTATTGAAAAAACGTCAAAATATGGCATACCCTCTGCTCGCTTGATAAGTTTGATGGTGGCATCCTTGTTCTTGAGCAAGCTGAGCTGCATGGCGTATGGGTTCCCCTTGCCGTGAGAAATGACCTTTTCAAGCGTAATAGTGGAGTAGTTGGAGAGACCCATCGGAACCCCAACGGCTGCTGCAGCCTTTGAGGTTCCCTCTTCTCCATCGGGGTGCGCAATCTGCTGCATAGCAGTAGGCGAGAAGCCGAAAGGGAATGCGACCTTGACGCCGAAGGCCGTGGTGCTAGTGTCAAGGTTGGTCAAATCGCGGAGGACTCGTGGCCGAATCTTGTAACGATCATAAGCAGACTCGTTGTCTCGCAATCTAAATTAAGTCAGGTGTTTTCCTTTTCATTATGCATAGATCCGATCATACGTTATAAGATCCATTGCACCCTCATTGTAATATTCTGAGAATAGTTAGTCTACCCACCCGACCCATATCAGTCTATAGGGTAGCTCATGTTCTCGTTACTCACCTCTTGTTGACTTGGTCAGCTTTGCAGACCCAAGCCTCTCGAGGTCCTTGATACTGGAAACTTGAGGGTCATGGGTCTGGCCGCGGTTTGCCATTGTGTCGAAGTGGTGTTGGGATGTGTAATGTGATGATTGAATGAAAGGAGGTCAGGAATGCGTCGGGAGAAAGCAGGTCAAGATGTCTAGAGGCAAGGCAACTTATTCATTCCCACGGATTGGTTTAATAGACCAGAGCGCAGACTCCCAATGAATCAGACTGCAGTAGCCGATGGCAAGCTGGTGTCGACTGCCGTGAGCCAACAAGCTGATGCACCTGAGGATAGTTTCGGTGTGGGGTAATCTCGGCTCCGGGCGAGTCTGGGGAACAGCCCCACGCCATCTGACTTATCGGCGGGGCCAACTCGCACCCTTCGCTGTCGCATGCACGGCCGGCGACGCCTCTCCTCTGTGGCTTTCCCGCTTTGGCATCTCGGAAGGCCCATCCGATCGCTGAGGTCCGATTGATGTGCACGCCCCACGCCAACCTTCCGAATATAGTTCGCATTCCAGAAGGGACGAACCCCGGATCTGCCCAAGATTGAGGTGGAGGATGACATACGGTACCACGGATAGGCTGGGTTTTGGTGAGGCCAGTGCGTTTTGCATCTGCTCCCCGCACCCTGCCCGGCGGCTCGGCCTGGAGCATCGCCGTTTAGTGCTGCAAGGGGGATGATGGATGATGGACGCTCGAGCCAGTTGTTCCGAGTTGGTGGACGAGATGGGAGGATCTGGCGGTTCACGGCACTGCATAAAACATCAGGTTGTGTGAAAGGTTTGCAGCATTCACTTTTGCATTTGTTTCACGGTCACGTGTCGGGTTTTGAACCTCTCCTACATGTCATGGCGAGTCAACCCGATATTGATACAATGTCAATTAAACTAAAATACGCAATCATCACATATTTCATCGCAGACGTGACTTTGTCTGGTCCTCAACTTTTCCTAACTTCGTGCTCCAAGCGAATGCTGAGCTGGTTGACAAAGGGAACAATGGAAACTAAAAAGCAGAAGCGGTGGCAGCTTGGGGTTTCATCCTTTACTCGCCCTTGCACAGCTCGCCGTTGGACTTCCAGATCTCATACTCGAAGTCGGGCTGGAACTCGGTGTAGAGGGTTTCCTAGATATCAATTAGTTTTCTGCGCTTTCTTCAACGCACTTTTACAAGGAGACTTACGGGATCGGCGTTCACCTTGGCGGTGAACTCGGCCGCCTTCTCACTGACAAACTTCTTGGTGTGGCTGGTGCTGTCAACAAGCAGCTGGACCTCGCACGAGCGCTCCATGAGCGTGTACAGGTAGGCAGCCTCGTCGACAGTGCCTCCGGCAGTCAGGATGCCGTGGTTCTGGAGGACAATGACGCGGCCCTTGTCGCCCAAGGCCTCGGCAATGCGCTCGCTCTCGTCCTCAAGCAGCACGACGCCGCCAAAGTCCTCGTAGACGGACTGAATGCCGTAGAAGTTGCAGGTGTCCTGGCTGATAATGTCGAGGGGCTTGCCAAAGGTCGACCAGGCCTTGCCGTACTTGGAGTGGGTGTGGCAGGCGGCGTTGATGTCAGGGCGGGCGCGGTGGATGGCGCTGTGGATCCTGAAGCCGGCGGCGTTGACGGCCGTCATGTTGCCGCCGATGACTTGGCCCTCCTCGTCAATCTGGACCATGTCGCTGGCCTTGAGCATGCCAAAGTGTACTCCCAGGCTGGAACGGTCAGCTTTTGTCTCAATTTCTCCTCTTGCGGCCTGATAACTTACGGGTTGATCCAGAAAGTGTTGGGGTCGACGGTGTCGCGCACGCTAATGTGTCCGCTGGTGCCCTCAGTGAATCCCTTGCGGGCAAAAACTCGGAAGGCGCCGGCCATGTGCTCAAGCTGCCATTGTCGCTTCTTGTAGGGGTCCTCGATCTGGGGGATTCCGGGGAAGACGTAGCCGCCAGTGGCCAGAGCAGCGAGGTTGGACTCCTCCTTCTGCTCAGGCTGGGTGCCCTCGACCTGCTGAGGGGCGACGGCCTTGACCTTGAGCTCGGTCGTCTCGACGGTGGTGGTGGTGGCAGGCATAGTTGTGTGAAGCAAGATTTCTATGTGTGTATAGGGTAATATTGAATTGATGTGAAGAAGCAGAAAATCCGTGGTTCAAGATAAGAATATATCTCTTCTTAAACCTCACAGCCCTTGGCCTCCACCTACCTAAACCGTCGGAGCAGGTATCGGCATGTGCGCGATTGCGATGCAGGAGATCGATACTCTGAGCCTCCACGTGCCGCAGAGCCCCCCCGCCTGACGTAGCTGCTCTGGTTTGCCTGGCATTTGTTGCGGTGCATAGCAGCTGTCTTGGGCAGCGTTTGGCTGGCAATCTGTGCAATGTTTCGCGGTCACCTTCCAGGACCGATGCTTAGCGCACATCCTAGCAATCTAGCGCTCCCTGGTTGGCCCAGGCCCGCTGCAGCGAGTGGTGGCGCTAGTGGACCTGAGGGGCACCTGTATGGGGCTCCCAGTGCGCGCCCTCCATCTACTCCCCAGCATCATCCGAGGTGGCGACGCTGCAACGGGCAAAAGTCGAGAAAAGAAACGAAGCTCCTCGTCGCATTTCTCTTCGCGCTCTGAACTGCCCCTCTGGCCCGCGCCTCTCACTCATACTCGCGCGCCGGCCGCCCTGGGGTCCTGTTTTTGATTTGGTGCGAGACACGGCAATGGCCCCATAATGTCTCGTCGATCCCCGTCTGTCCCAGCCTCGGCGGCGGCCAACACCACCAAGCTCGCCCGTCGTAAGCGCACAAAAACCTTTACTGGCTGCTGGACCTGCCGGGCGCGCAAGATCAAGTGCGACGAGGCCAAGCCTCACTGCCAGCAATGCCGCGACAAGCACCTCGCCTGCGAGGGCTACGGCTCGCGTCTGCAGTGGTTGTCGCCCGAGACCGGGTACAAAGCCGGCTCTCGCTCTGAGATGCCCTCCCCGGCTCAGCATGCACTCCGCCGTCACATACCTGCCGGTACGCATTCCGAGCCCGCACCCGCACCGCGCCTGTAGCTTCTATACGTACATGATGTTTCTTAAAAAGTGTCGATGACTAACTCATATTTCTTCTTTTTGCCGCCCGTTAGAACCCCCGGCTTCCGTCTTGTCATGGAGCCAGGTCGACGGTATCCTCCGCGCCATTGATTCGTGGGAGGCCGGTTTGACTTCCTCGAGCAAGAAGAAACACCTCGCTACCAGTATCCAGAATTTCGGCGTTTTCAGCTCAAAGCGTCCCTGCCCTGCGGGCAATGCCCGGCCGCCTGATGGGTCGGCGAATGATGCTCGTTCCGGGGAGGAACTCGACTTCGACTTTGTCACCGAATCGCTTCCGTCTGACCTGCTGGGATCTTTGGAATCTTTCGCCTCCCCTTCCTGCTCCGAGGCTGCCGCTGCCTGGGACCTGTGCAATTTGCAAGGGAACCAGCTGCAGTCCCGGTCACTCGACTTTCACGATCAGCAAGACATAGCGATAGACGAAGGCTTTGTCGTTGATGATACCTCGCCTCGTCTTGACCAAAATAACAATGAAACATCGTACGCAGGGGATAGATCTCTCGTGGTGGATGAATCAACATCAGAGCAAACATGGCCCCTCATCACCCACCATCCCCGAAATCTCCCGCCCAACATTGTCTCCGAGCAGGAGCGTTTCTTGATGAACCATTACATGAACAAGGTAGTTAATTTGCTCTGCGTGATAGAAAATGCCAAGAGCCCCTGGAAGACCATCCACCTTCCTCGGGTCCTCCAGTGTGCCGGTGAGCTGAGCTTTGGCGGCCAGACAACTAGGATTCGAAATGCTCTGCGAAATGCCCTGCTCTCCATCAGCGCCTTCTATCTATCTAATGACCACCAAGCCAATAACCTCCCAGATGGAGCTAAGAAATGGGGTCAAGTTGCTGCACGATACCGATACGATGCTATTGGGCTCCTCAAAGAGGGCGTAGAGAATGACCTCTACACCAAGAAGAGGCCAAAGTATAAAGAGTTTTTGGCTACCATGCTGTCCATGATTACCATTAATGTAGGAACCTTCAAACTGTTGGCGCTGTGATTGAGTGTCTAACTGTGGGCTCTATTTAGGTATTCTCGGGAGACACTGGTACTTGTAGTGTCCATCTAGACGGAGCCGAGCAACTCATTAGCCACATGAGTGTTCGAAAATCCCAATTCTCCAGAAAGGCTCAAGCCCTGCACCGTATCTATCTGTATCTGCGAGTCATTCATGAGAGTACGTCGGTAAAACCCAGGGAAAGTCAAGGTTCCCGATTCCCTGCCTTCTTTGGCTCCCGCAAAACTACCGTTCCCGAGCCTCCCACCGTCTCCCGACAAACATTCATTGACGACCAAGCGTCGCCACGCTCTAGGGGTCCTACCGAATTAGATGATATTTCGGTTGAGGAACCCACGGCCGAAATGGCAGCGTACGAATGTATCTACGGCATACCGCGAAACCTCATCATGGTCCTCAAGGATACAATCGAGCTGATTGACCAAGTCGAGCAGGAGCGCGAGAGAACAGGGAGCCTCCACATATCCGAACATCTAGACAGACTGTGCGATGAGTTAGAAAAGGACATTCTGGACTGGGCACCGGAGGGGCGGCTGAAGCGATTTCAAGAGACAAACAAGGACCTGAGCGGCGAAATCATCTACCACCAAACCAGGGCATTCCACAACGCCCTCATCATCTATTTTTCCCAAAACATCCGTATGCTGGGACACCGCTACCTGCGGCCCTACGTCGAGACGATGCTCGACAGCATCGAGGCCGTCGAGCGCATGAAGACGGCGCCTAGGATCCACGCCGCGCCCCTCTTCTGGCCGGCCTTCATCGGTGCCACCGAGGCCTTCGACCCCCAGCACCAGGAGCGCTTCAGGCGCTGGCACGAAAGCGCGGGAGCGTACGGCATCGAGGCGGTGCGCACGGGAATCCAGGTTATTCACGAGGTCTGGAGGCGCGGGCCGTCGTCGGCGGGCCAACTGAGGAGTTGCTGGAGGCGCGTTGTGGCACAAACTGGAGATACTCTGATGTTGACATGATTATAAATATAATATACATTAGTAATGTTTGTCGTGGCGTTGCACCCTTTCTGTCGTGCACTCCCATAAGCCTTGCGGGCATGCATCCACTGGGTTCTCGCTTTTTCTGAGGCGTAGTGGCAGAAGCTACTCAGTTCTGCGATACTCGCAATTTCCTACCCGTATTCAATCGCTGCGTTTTTAAGCACGGGAAATTTTCTTGTTATTGATCAGAGTCTCACCTTGAGCTCTCAATTTGTAGGAATAACCAACTGTGTAAAATCTCACGGATAAGTTCCACCCTGGCAAAGTGGGTATTTTGGTGGCCCGACCCCGTCCAACGTTTGGGCTAGGCTGTCTTTAGTAAGGACAGACCTAGTTATTCCCCAGAATCTTATTTTTAGTGAGGATTATCTGGGGATTTTAGCGGCGCAGCAGGAACAATGGAAATATCCACTCGCCAAGCACCGCATGTTTTCCTGAAGTGAGTGTTACGGTGTTACCATCTCCTGAGAACAAGGCCGGCATTGCATTGGGTAGCATCAGAGAGAAAAAAGACCAGTCAAAACAGCAGCACCTGTGCCTCAGGCACGCATTTTCCCAACAAATGTCGTTCGATCACCCCCGTAAGGAGAGCCTTGGTCTTCACACAACATCACAATGACAATTCCAGAGTGTTCGATTTGCGGCGACGTGTTCGCGTCGCACTTTGAAGATACCCCTCTCTATTGGACTGCGATAGCTCGTTCAGGTGCGGCAACTTAGTAGGTATGGATAATGGAACTGAGAATCATGCAGTACGAGCTAGAACAGACGAGCCAGCCCAACCCGTGCCAGGAGTACCCACGCTAGCTCAACTCGCAGCAGCTCACCTCGCAGCAAGTCAACTCCCGGCCAATCAACTCACGGTCGGTCAATTTGCGCTCGGCCAATTCGTGCCAGCCCACCCGGTGTTAGTTCAACATGCGCCAGATGAAATCGAGCCAGTTGGAACCGAGCCAGTTCTAAGCGGCTGCGGGGTTGTACGCCTTTCGCACTTGTTTACGGCTGGGGATAGCGAGTCTAGCTTTGAGAGCTTGCCTGCAGATGAGCTTCAGCCACACAGCCTTGTGTCTCAGTTTGAGCCCACCCTCAAGACCTTTGGGTTCCACCAAATTTGTTGGCAGCTTCTCCTTACGCGTATTGAACGAGAGCAAGGGCTTGTGCCGGATCATAAAGTGGTTGCCGCTTGTCTGTTTCATCTCTTCAACTCTCTTGTCCGATCGGGAGCTGACCAATTGATACTGAACTATCACCATGGTAGCTTTGCTCGCGAATCATTTGACCGTGTTCTTCAGCTTGGGCGGGCGGACATGTATCAAATTCCGTCCAGCTTGGAAGAAGGAGACGAACATCTGCTGTCGCAATATCCTCCGAGCTCTGTATCATACGCCTGGCTCCCGCAAGATCCATTTTGTCCACTCCCTCGGGAAGTTCGTTTCCAACTCCTCACCTGTCTCTCTTCCAAGGACTTTTGTAATGCGCGCCTAGCTTCCAGGCCATTGGCCATTTGCGGGAGTCCCTCTATTCTTCCGCAGGCGTTTTGGGCGAGTAGATTTTCTCCCGGTCATGAACTGGACTTTGTTTTTTCTCTGTCACAACCCCCGGCACCGAACCCGAACTGGCGTTCCTTGTACTATCGCAGCAAGGAATGGATAAGACAAGGCGAAACGCGTTTTTTAGGTTTTGCTAACCGGAGACGTATCTGGCGTTGCGTGGGGGATTTGGTACCAACACTAACATGCTTGCTTTCGATCCAGAATGGTCCACAGCCCCTGCATGAGGATGGCAGCTCTTCAATTCATCTACTAGGTCAGAATGCTTCATGTATACAGCTTCTGCGAGCCAGAGAGATATCTCCTCTATTCCCTCCTATTACTAGTTTTCATAGAGGGCCCTGTCAAACTTCCACGGTCCGTTTCGATGAGAATTTGACGACGGGGAGAATTTTATTTCAAGTCTCCACCATCCTGTTGGATTCCAAGACATGGATTTCCGGATTTGTGATTTCCGGTGAGTCTGACGGCGTCTGCAAGGCGATTCGAGAAGCTGGCACCATCGTTCCTTCCCGTTTGGATGCCATATGGATAGATCACTGGAGCTCAGTTGTCGGCATTGTTGTGTATCTTTCCCCGGAAGGAATTCACGGCCTTGTGCTATCTATCAAGAAAATTGACGGCAGAATGGAGGACATCTCGGTCGGCGACACCGAAATAAATGACTGCTACACTCTGGTCACAAAGCTTGTGCCCTCGAACAACACACTGGGCTTTGCCGCTGAATTTATTGTAATCAATATGGTAATGCCCGATGAAATTATTTAATAGCGGCTAAATTCTTTTTTCAGGGCATCAGATTAGTTTCGCTACAGTTCATCGAGGCGCCATCCACTGAAAACCATACGATTTCTCCGACCACACTGTGGAACCCAACACTTCCGAACGATCACGATATAGAACAATGGACAAACATGAAGGATTTAGAAAAGATACCGATTGTTGTTAATCTTTGTGTAGATTTTGGTGGTCGCGATGGATGTCGACTCTCCTCACTGCGAAGTGTAACCGCCTTCCTGAGTACAAACCATGGTTTCCATGGTTTGGCGTTTGCTTACGACGATGGAGATGAATTGATCTGCGGGTCTGATAGATCCATCAAATATTATGAAGGCCACGGTCCCTGTCTCGGGCAATCATTTCTTATTGATGGTCGCCGTGGAGAACGCATCAATAGAATTGCCTACTCAGCCAAGAAGTACCGGTTCATTCGAGCCATCGAGGTATGTAATGCGGCCCATTTCTTGGCGAGTTGGTTCACGAGTAACTCTTTAGATTTCTACAAACTTCAACCGCAGTTTCGTATTTGGCGCCCTCGACTCACTCTGTCCGGACCTAAACGCTGATACGGTTCTTGCTCTGCCATCTCATCACGTACCCACGCGATTAATCGCCCGAATCAGGGTATGGCTTTGCATTCTTTACCCGCGATTGACGCGCTGACTGTTAATTTAGAATCTTGAATGGGCCTTTGAAGCTTTGAAATTTGATGGGTTCACTGCAGATTTGCATAATAGTTTCGATATCGAACTCAAATACGCAGTTGCTACAACGCCCAGAATTCCATTCATGACTCTCAGGGCGGCAGAATGGATGGTGCAGAGAAAAGGCGCTTGTTTCACGTCAGCTACCTTGTCCAATGTCAAGACGATTTGTGTCTCCGTTGGGAGTAAAGATCATTCCCGTAATGAGAATAACATCAGTGGCTTGCTTTTGAAGTACTCGGATAGTAGGCAAAACTGTGTTGTTGGCCAATGGATCAAAGAGTCAGGCCGCTTCTCCCTGGCTCCTCAGGAAAAGCTAGTTGAAATTCGCCTCTTGTTTACTAACCAATATGAGTACCGATACCGTCCTCCCTCGAGATCACATGACTTTCATGCCATTCAGAAATTTGGTCCGGTGGCGAGTATAGAATTTAGGACGCTCCGAGGTATGCGGTACACGTTTAGCACAGAAACAAAGGCCGAGAAATACGAAGTTCGATACCGTGCAACGCCTTACGAGGATTTGGTATGCTGTTTCCCGAATTCCTCCAAGGCGAAGAATTCTGCGTTTCTGACATTTTGTAGGAGGACATAACTTGGGCGGTGAGCGACAATATGGACAACGTTCAAGTGAGCTTGAAACCCGCGGTCGCCTTGACTGGGGGGCATTTGCTCTTGTGGAACGCCTTGGGCTCCTCCCAACCCAACCGTTTGCCTGAAGGCCGTACCAGATTCTATTTTGCCACCAAGGACCCCAATATGACGGACCGGGGCTTTTTTGCTTACGAGGCGTACTTGAAACATAAATGGCCGCGCGAGGTACTGTTTTGGCACGAACTGGAAGGTCCACGCAGGCGAATAGCGAGGCTCGAAGCCATCACGGCGACAGTCGACTCGGAAGGCACTTTGATAGGCCTTGAATTCAATTATGAGGGGTTGGTATCTCGAAAAATTGGTCCAGACCGTGGCACGCGATTCACGCTACGCCTGGGCAGCCCGGGGGAGCAAATATCTTGGCTCATCGTGAATACATTTGGCGATGGGAAGAAAGGATTGGAGGTTTGCACACACACAGCTGCAGATCTCTGTTGAATTCCTGCTAACGACGCGTCAAGCTCCATACTACGCACGGCCAAATTCTTCGAGTGATGCCTTCTCAAGACGAACCCGACCTAGTCAGCTCCTTCCCTTTGCTGCCCGACGTTGTACCACCGCCGGTGGTGGCAGGGCTTCCCGTTGCGGGCCCAATAGATATGAAGAGGCTTGAATTCGGGGAGGAAGAAACTTGGCGCAGCGTGGGAATATGGGTTACTGGGGTGGTCCGCGAACACGTTCAAGTGCCTGGGATTGGAGATATCGGGCCAATTTATCTGTCTCTGCCGATGAGGGGGCCTTGGAAGTGATCATCTGGTTGAGCATTTGTCGAATTGATGCCCTTGGAGTCTTTGAGGCAAGGGGGAAGAAAGTTGGCAGATAGCCTCCGTCAGTTAGTTGTTATCGGTGGAGGCCAAAAAAGATGACAGCGATAAAAACAATCGGAATCACAGGAACCACGAGAACCACAGGAACACAAGTATACAAAAACTACGAGAGCTGCGATCACGAGAAAGCATATCACATTTAGAGGGCAAGCACAGTTTAAAAAAAGAAATAGGTTTGTATTGAGCAAAAAAAAAAAGATTGTGTGGAAAGTCTGCCTCTTTCATCCATCTGGGATGCTCCGTATTGGACGAGGACAAGACGAAAAACCACACCATCGTCACCCCGTTCAAAACATTGTGAATACGAGGATGGGTGCATATACAGACAAAAATGCAACCAAAACGATGCAAAGCACGCGGCTCACAGGCCAGATATGTGCTACAATGAGCAATATTATGCCCAAGAAGATGAAAATGGCAGACTTCCAAATGAGGAATCGTCGCCAGAGACGCCCATTTTGGGTCGTAGGGTTCCGGATGCGGGTCAGTACCACGCCGGTAACGAGTACGAATGTACCCAAGGCAAGGCTGGCTATGAGCAGTGGTTTAGCCATCTTGACGTTGCCGTGCTTCTCGTGGAGCAGACGAAGCACCATGAGGTCAGCTGTGATCAGCTCTGCGGCAACGGTACAGAGAGCTTTGCCCACGAATCTGTAATCGATGGGCTGCTCACGGGGGGGAGGTGTTGATGCTCCAGATCAACACTTACCTCTGCCTGCTGGTATCTAAGCAAGTTCCCCAGGGACTGCGGCTCGGTGACGCCCGCCCGCCGAGGAACACTAAGGTTCGACAATGTTCGGTTGTCGACATAGCCTGTAGTGGAGGCCTCGTTGTTCTCGCGTGTAGCAGACATGGTGGGTAAAGCTTGTGGTGAGCGAATTGACGGGAGTGAAGGTGAAGAGAAGAAGAAGAGAAGAAGAAGAAGAAGAAGAAGAAGAAGAAAAAGCTTTAGGGTTGCGGTGAGAAAAAATACAATAAATACCAGACCCAGCGTGACGCCTCTGGCAGGTGGTGGACAGCCGCCAGGTGACTGTCAGATAAGGGGTTGACAGCTCCTGCCATTGCCATCAAGGCCACAATTCAGACGAACTACTCAAGCGCCGACCATAGCCTAAGTCAACAAAATAAGTTTTAAATAAACCTAAGCAATTCTCTTGAGATAAATAACATAAGTATATTTAGATCTTTATTTTCTTTCACCCGATAGCACCTAGACTGGCATGAAGGAAGCTATGCCTTGCATTTTGCATACCGAAGAGGATAATTGAAGCACTAAACAGCCCGCAGCAGAATAGTAGTAGCATTAAATGAGGATGGTCTGCTTAGTTCGTAGGGTACCCGGTTTTGTCCGTCGTATCGTAGTCGAGTGGCAAAGCGTACAATTGTGCAATTTTGCACACATGAACCCTTGCCGCGACTGCACCCAATCCAATCAACACAGCCCACAATGCTTCCGCGAAACTCCCAAAAGCCTTTCGCGCCGAATTACTCAAGAATCATCCTCCAGCAATCCAAACTCCTTCCTTATCTTTTTGCTGGCTCCTTCCAGGGAAGTCCACTCGTATCGCTGGTATCGATTATACCCCTTGCCGTAACCTCCTGCGTCCTCGATGTAGAATAGTGGCGGTTGCTGACAATAATCGCCCAAAAACACGTCTCCTTTGGCGCAGCCATATTCACAATATCTCACCAGCTCTAGCTCGTTGCGCCTCTTATTTTCATTGCGGCGGCAAACGAAGAGGTAGCCTGCCGGGTTCCCACCCCCAACCCCAGCTCTCCGCGCAAGCTTCTCGACTTTATCATCCCCTAATGATGTCAGCGGATGAATGAGGGGAAACGATAGCCTAGCAACTGGGTACCGATTATATGTGCGACATTGTAGCCACAGTAGTATCGTCTCTGGCTGCACTCGGCCAGAGTGGTTGGAGCGGACGCGCCTGGCGCAGTTGGGGCGGAAATTCCGAGAGCCGTTGGAGCGGAAGCGCACAGGACAGCCGCAACAAGCAAAAGAGCCCAATACACGATAGAGGCTGTCATGGTGGTGGCAGTTTTCAAGGATGCAGAATGTGTGATGGTGGCCTGGAAGTCAAAAGAAGACAGACGACAAGAAATTTTCGCATGGTGCATCACTTGGACATCAGGGTGATCAGTCACAGCCACAGAGTTGATCAAACAGGAATCGGCATTGGCCTTTATTTTCCGTTAGCTTTGAGATCTAGAATACAAAAGACAAGTGCCCTGACAGGCAGCTGCACACCGCGAAACTCAAGGCTGAAAACACCGACCCTTGGACAGGCCTCATCCGATTCATGATTCATGAGAGTAACGGTACGTGGATTTGTCCTTCGACGCACCCAAATAGCTGTCAGGCTCATGGCCTATTAGGTTCAAGCTACTGTTGGTAGCTAAACGGCCAAAGTTCTGCAAGCATGTTGTCGTAACAACTCGCCGTGATTTCGAATTCTAGCTGACGCCGTGGAAGTTTGGAGCAGGTTGTGCACGCCAAAGAGACGCACAGGATCCAACCCGTTCCACCACCCCGCCCTGCCACTCTCGACCAAGCCGAGCCGCAGAGGAAGACCTTCAACGACGAATGCGACATCGAATTTACCATTCCTGACAATAATCTTGCACGATGGTAGCAAGCCCGCAGCAGCCTGTGGAGAGCGGCAGAGGGAGACTGGGAGAGGGGGACTTGGAACGCGTAACGTGTTGCTTGCGATTGGACATCTACAGAAAGGGCATGGCAGACAAATGTTTGCGCTAGAAACGTCGTGGCTAGACATCGGTGTGCTTGTGCTCATTTGTAACAGGCGCCCTCACTGAGAGTCGTTGTGGGTTACCGTTGTAGGCGCGCAAACACGCTTGTCTGCATCGTTCGAAGGAGATGGTCCAAGTTTTGCGCACGGGGAATATTGGCATCGTCTCTCTTGTGGCTTGCCCATGATGCAAATGCAAGTTGGGTCGTGGTGATGCTCAACCCCAAACTCTGAGCACTTCATCATTTTCATGACCCGCACGTGTTGGACCCAGTCAAAATACCTGTAATTTCTAAGGCAAGAAATAATCCTAAAAAACAAGGTCTAAGACGTTATGTTTAGGAAAATAAATTTATTTAGAGATTATCTTGTTATTTTAGCTTAAACTATCAAGACTGGGGTTTGTTCCTACGTGACCAATGTTAGCAATCGCTATCCGTGGACAAAAACTTCACAATTGACAAACGGTTGATATCTAGGTCGCGGCGGATTTCTTTTTTCATGAATGTTGAATGGATTTCTCGATTCTTGGTATCGATTACTCGTGCTGAGCACTCGTTAAAGTCTACCTAATCTCTAATGACACTCAAGACCAAAGCCCACCGACCACTCTCTCATCAAAGCACACATTCCAACGAGTGTATTTAGGCCTCCCTTTCAGCTGAGGCGGCTCCAGCACGAAGCTTGGCAATTTCAGCATCGTGCTCGGCGATTCTAGCACCATGCTCGGCGACTGTTGCCTCCGGCTTGATGATTCTGGCACGGTAGTAGGCATCTGTGACTTTAGACTCAGCCAGCTTGACTTCGGCCATCTCGGCTTTTGCTTCGGCTTTGGCTAACTCGGATTTGATCATGTCGATCTTGAGTTCGTGCTTGGCGGACCAATCTTGGTAGTTCGAAGCAGAGGCTAGCTGCTTGCTGACGTCTTCCCTGACTGCTTCGGCTCTCTCTCGCTGAGAAACGAGTTGGTCGCATGCATGTTTGGCTCTGGCCTCGGCATGTTTGAGGTCAGACACAGCTGCATTAGCTTTGGTAGAATGGGCTCCAGCGTTTTCTTCGGCCTTGTCCAGTTGGGCTCGCAGGTCTTTGATGACATCTTCAGCCTTGCTCTGTCTTTCAGTGTAGTTGTCGACTACGGCCTGCAAGTCGACGGCATTCTTCTTGGCGGTCTCAAATCTTGCTCCAGTCCCTCAATGCGGCGCACAAGGTAGGCGCCCTGTTCCTCCCTGGAGAGTCGAAACGGACTCATGCACCAAAAGAAGAACTCGACTGGCTTTGCACGGCGTCCCAAACTGCTAGAGGACCAGTTGTCAGAGCGGTTTCCAAGAGCAGACATCCTTGCACCAAAGAGACCCACAACGACAGCTCCAAGTCCAAAGCTAGAAATGACTTTGTTGGTGTTGGGATCAAACCAAGGTTGCACATGGCCCTTAATCTTTTGCAAATGGTCTCCGGGTACGACCTTGTTCGTAATTGGGGTCGAACCAAGGCTGCACGTGTCCGCCAATATTGTGAAAATGATCGTCTGCTTGCAATAGAAAGGCCATGCCATCTCCAACTGACCTCGGCGGTGGCCTGGGCGTCCTTTATATCTGTTAACATTGCTATTTCCCTTAGTTGAACACAAACTCACGGCAGCCAGAGCTTCAAGCTTCTATAAACATTGGAAAATCAATCAGTATGTTCTATATCAATTGAGAAAAAGGCTTATACGAACGGCCTTGTCGGCTTTGAGCTTCTAGTAAGAATAAGCAAGTCTGTAAATGAGGGAGAAGTTAACATGGCAGACATACGTCCATCTGAAGTTGAAGGACCTATGAAAATAGGCACCGTCAGAAATCATATGCAAAAGTTGAGGGAGACATGGATGTCGCATATATTTCATGCGTTTAGTCGTAACTCACCGCAATCTGAACATCTTTCTCCTAGAGTTGACCAAAGTCAGTACTAATACAAATGCATTAATGGAAAGCTTTGTATAATTACGGCGGCGGCCTCGAGAAGATTCTACACAAGTTAGCATCAGGATAGGTTTAGATGTAGAGACACTTGCATTCTTCTTGTTTAAGAAAAACTACATCTCACCCCACGATTAGCAAAGTTCCCGAAGGGAATCAATATCAGGAAACTTGCTTGGTGGGAATTCTAGAGTATTGATTAGCTGTGACGGACACGGGAGCAGAGAGGTCAGCAGCGGGCGACGCCCCGGAGGTGGCAGCAGCAGGGGGAGGAGGAGCGTACGCAAGACGGGCATTGGAGGGCGAGGCCTGAGCCGTCGCCAGGCTCTGCTGGCACACCCATACCAAGGTTTTGAAATCGGGGCTGAAGAGTGCCTTCTGCCGCTTGAAATTGCTAATTTTCTTTCTGACCCGCCCTGGTGATGTATTTCCCACCTTTAGTGGCTTTCTTCAGGTCCTTCCAGAATCGGAGTCGGAGTCAGCGTCTAACCTCTGGCCGAAGCCAGCACTTGCTGGCCGTGTGGCCAACAACGCCATAAATGGCGCATTTCTTTATGAAATCAGTTTATACCCTTATCCCTGGAAACCACGCTGAGATTTCCTACGAGCTTGTCTGCAAGGAATTAGCAATATACCACCCGGGATTAGAGGAAAAACCAACGCTTCTCGACCTTGGCTTTAGAGCACGCTTTGATTATTGGTATGTCATGTATAATTACCCGGGCGGCATTGAGGAAATTCTAACCCAAGTTAGCACCTAGAGATGATTAAAGGGGGAAGAAGCAAGGTTGAAAGACACTCACGTCTCGTTTATTAACGAAGAACTTTACAAGGCATCACAATTAGTCGTGTTTTTAAAGGGGATCAAGGTCATAAGACTTGCTTGGTAGGAGTTCTAGAGTATTTGTTAGCAGGGACACATGTCTTTGCAAGTTCGGATACGTACGGGCTGAGCAAACGGCTAACGCAAAAACACAAAATGTTAGCTTTCGGGGCAAGTTGAATATGTGGAAAACGTCATTAAGTGGTATATTACCCCGTCCTCAACCTATAGTTAATGTTAGCAGGAATTTAGAAATAATATGGAGTAAATCACTCACAGCCGGCCGGAGCCAGCACTTATTGGCCTTGTGGCCAATAGAGCCACAAACGCCACACTTCTTCATGAGTCAGTTAATATTACTATTCCTATAAGCCATGCTGAGCTATCTTACGGGCTTGTCTAGAACGAATTAGCAAAATGCCACACAAGACTCGAGGAACAACTAACTCTTCGGAACCTTATCTTTGGAGCACAATTCGATCAGTAAAGACGAACCAAAACAGCGTGGAGTAGTAACCTACAGGGCATAGTTCGAACTTTTCGCTGTTAATACAAACTGGTCAGAGGCTTTGCAGTGGAATGGTGAACTTACTCTTGGGGTCGCAGTCTGCGTTTAAAGCGGGTTGGATTAGCGATTCAATGGCGCGACAAGGTAGAAATAACGATTCTCACGTTTCTTGTTGTCTTTAAAGGCTATATTAGCAATAGGACGGTATTTATGGGAGAGCTGCTGATATCATACCACGGTGCGGGGGCACTTCAGAGAAAAGGAATAATGTCAGTCTCTGCACACGAAAGAATTCTATCCAAACTCAAAGACTTACTCTTGGAAGGTTTGGTCGTCTTTGCGCTAAAGTTTAGCTATCCAGTATCGCGAAACTTGCTAGAAGTAGGACTCACGGGTGGTGGTAGTTCGTGCTGCAATGTCATTAGCTTCACGGCTTCACAGTTTTCGCAGGGCGGATCAAGACGGGAAAGACGAGAGGCTTTGATAGGAGGGGGAAGACGGCATTAAACAACTTGCAAAATAAAAAGAATCGGCGTCTAAAATGGCTCAAATGTCGCAAGTTAGCTGGATTTGCACGTAGGACGAGGTCGTGGGCGGCGTGGGGAGGGGGATTACTGACGGGTACATGGAGGTTGTAGAAGAGGAAAGCAGAACGCTAAGCAAGAGGAGACGAAATCACTCCAGAAGTGTGGGGAGCACAAGACGTCAGCTACCAAAGCTGTATGCAGTCTTGCAAGGCGAAGCTGTTCGGGATCCGCAAGTAGGTGCTGCGTGCGTGAGTAATGGAGAAAACCACACTGCTGGGCAAGGAGCAGAGGACAGGTGTCAAAGTCCGAGAAATGTGGGAGGAGGTGCTGCATTGCAAGAGATGAAAGGGTGCGGGCTAGTATCACTGGGTGTGATGCAGGTGGGACGTTTTCGTGGCCACAAAAGCTCCAGTCGGTTGATCGATGAGCAGAAGGGGCACTGCCCAGACTACGAACGAAGGCGCTGTGCTTATAGCCCAACAGCGCTCGCTTATTGTTTCCTCATTCATCTGATTCTAGAACAATCCCTCGCGTATTCCGACGTTTGTTTGCTAGCGCGTGTGACTGAAATCTGATCGGGAGTCACGCTGTTTGCTTGTTTCCTCCAACTTCCCTTGGCGGGGCTAACACGAGGTGTGAATCGCTGAGGAAATACGATGGGCGGCCTGAGGCTCGGCCGGGAAGTTTCCTTCTGGTCGGTGCATACTGCTGAACCACACAACGCTGGGCACTGAGGCAGCTATATTTCTGCGGGCAGTCTGGTAAACGAAACCACTGTTTTGAGCGCGGTTCTGCCATGCAATGCTTGAATGCTGGCCTGGAGCACTTGAAGAAAGACCAAAGATGCTCGTACTTGTGGCTAAAATAAATAAATAAATAATGCCTAAATAAATCTATTTTCTAAAGATTATGTCTTCGGTCTCTTCCTTTTAGCATTATTTTTTATTAAGGGATTACGGTGATATTCTGGCAGCGCAGTGGGCCCCCAACCCGACGAAAATGGATGCTGTAGGCTGCTATCGTGGAGAGCCAATTCCAACTTGCCTAGTCTTGATGGCAATGCCAGGAGCTGCAAACACTTCATCTGGCAGCCACCTGCCAGAACATCACTCTGAGCTTGTTGTCTAAGATATTCTCTCCAAGGCAACCCTAAACTCCTTTTCTCTTCTTCAATCACCTCCACTTGCATCACACACCAGAAAAATACCATGTCCACCAACGAAGAATACAGATCCGCGGGCCGCCTTCTCAAGAGCCTTGCCGTTATGCTAATTGCAACGGACTTCATGGTACTATATGAGCACGAAAAGAAGACCGAGACGATGAAATTGGCAGTGACCATAAGCATTGCCCTGACTACATACGTGCTCTGTACCGGCGTGGCATTGGCCCACGGCCGGAACGCGGTGACTCAAAACGAGCATCTCTGGCGACGAATCCTTATTTGGGGGTCCGCCCTGTTTCTCTTCGGAGGCATTACGTTGCTCATTTTAGCACTATGCTCGACGGCGCATCGCGTCCTTTAGGCCGTCTGAATAGCGGCTTTGTCCGCATCAGTTCTCCAAGACTCATTGTTTGAGCGGAGCGGCCGTGTGGTTTTTTGTCTCGTCGTCCGATATGGAGCATCCCAGATGGATGAAAGGCAGACTTTCCACACAATTTTTTTTTTGCTCATTAATAAAAACCTATTTTTTTTAATTGTGCTTGCTCTTTAAATGTGATGCGTTTCCTCGTGATCGTAGCTCTCGTGGTTCCCGTGATTCCCATTGCTCTGACCGTTTTTGTAACTCCGAGTAGATCGAGCAAACTGTCAACAAAATATTACCAGACTCAGTTAACACTAGATCGCACATTGATGAAAGAAAACTATCCCCAAATGAAGACGTGCTGCCCCGGCCTTTTCTCATTGTTCTGCTGGCCTCGCCTGTTCATCTCCCTTCGCATTCATCTTTCCAGCATCGCCCACGTCAGAATTTTCCTTCTGCTCTTCCTGGCCGTTCGAAGCTTCTTTCCTGCTCTCAGCCTCTTTGCTCTGGACCTTCTTTGAGAATATCCTCATCCCTGGAACCTGGACCTGTCCCAGGGCGGACACCGAGCTCGGAATCTTGGGCATTGATGGCACGTTTGGCATTTGCGGCATCTTGCTGGGGAGCCAGCTCTTTACGCCCGAAATACCAGTTCCAGCCTGCTGCGCAATCTGAAATAGGTGGTTCATGTAGTTGCGGCGCTCGGGAGAGTCTGCGCTTTCAGGGCTGACATCCCCAACAAGCCCGCCGTCGTCATCCGGCAGCGGGACCAACGATGCAGCCGCGGCAATGTCGATGGGCGATTCATCAGGCAAGCCATCCTGGAGTTGATCTTCGTTTGTGGGTACCTCACCACTTCCTGCTTCCTCTAGAGGACTCTTCAGCATCTCGGTCGGATCGGCGTCTTTTTCATCTGCTTCGACTAATTCCTTCTGGATGGAAGGGTCGTCCACAATAGGTTCGTCCGAAAGAAACCATTCCTGTGCAAATTCAGCAGACTTTTCCAGCATCTTATCATATCCTGGGTTCTTTTCAGGCATAAACATGCTCATGTGTGCCTTCATCTCGTCTGAGGCGCCGGGCATGACGTGACGGGAAAAGAGTTCGTTCGCGGGTTGGTCTATTTCCGGCACAGCGCAAAAGGTTCGTTCTGGCACAAAGTAGCCGCCGCTCCAGTATCCATTCTCGCCCAGAGAGCAGTAAAAGTCGTGGATGCCGATGCCCTTCAATGCACCCATGCGCTCGAGGCGGCAGCTGAGCTCCTTTTGCTTAAGGAGTGCTCCGACGAACGTGAAATGATCTGAGAGCCATGCAAACGACTTTCCGACGTTGCCGCGGTTGATGTATGCAAGGCCCTGGCCCAGAGCATCCACGCTCTGTCGGTATCCTTCCACAACAGACTCCTTGTTTATGTTCTTGACGCTTCTCATTCCTTTCATGATAGCCTCGCGGTTCATGTATGCGGCGACGCCACCAGCCGCGATTGCTCCGACCGTCCCGGTTCTAACCGCAACCAACTGCCATATCTTCCACTGGGGCTCCCGAGAAGTTGGCACAGTGGAAACTGCCGCGTTGCGAGCGCTGAGACGGGCGATTCCGGCTGGCGCAGCAGCCGAAAGAGCCGTCATGACATTGAAAACGCCGCTCACCTTTTGGTAATTGGAGAATGCGCCGTACACGAACATGGAGCGCGCGAGGCCGTTGTAGGGAGTGTCGAAGGTTAGGATTCCCTGGATTGGAGGGAAGATTGGGGAATTGTTCGCGGTGCTTGTCGATCTTTCGTTGAGCGCAAGGAATAGCGTGTCGGCAGCGACGAATCCACTGTCAGCATGGTTAACCCAAAGAGGCCATTGGAGAATGCGACTGTGGTAATGACTTGCCCCATGGAATGCGCGACGAGTATCACGCCAACATCTCTGTCGTTTGGGGGCCATGGATCTTTGCAGTACTTCTTTCTAATTTCCATCACCCGCTCTTTCAGCCTTTTTGAGGCACGTATCAGCTGCGCCTAGAACCAGGCGGAAGTCGAAGGGTACTTACCACCCGAGAAATGCTTCGGTGGCTTCTGAAAGTTCGCCTTTTGTCTCATATTTGGGGTAAACAATGGACTGGATTCGATCTTCTGGTAACTGCCGGGCAATGGATCGTTTCAGGTCCTGCTATGCATTAGTGTGTCATCGGGGCTAGAAAAGTCACGGCGCACCTGGGGAAAATCGTGAAATGTATTGTCGGTTCCCTTGGTAGATTCAGATTAGCGACCTCGATCGAACCTGAGAGCATGCGCTATACCTTGAACCCATGGACGAAACAGAGTAACAACGTGCGCGTCATGTTCATAGAAATCCACTGTCAACAGCTTGGCACGGGATAATATGGAAGGAAATGAGTTGTACGACCTCAACAGAAGTAAAGTCGAAAAAATGGGTGAATTGGGAATATTTTCAACGTGAAGCCCAAGGTTATTTTCTCCATGACGTTTTGGCGTCGTCAGCTTGTCATATTTCAAGTTTCTAAAGGTTATCGAGACGGGTGTGGCGATTTGCTTCCACATCTTGGCCAATGGTGGCGCTGCTGGTGAGATCATCACTCACCCGCCCCACCCATTACAGATAAAACCGACCTCCACACGAACGTTTCTGACGGGCCCCGTGCAGAAAAGTCGCAGCCTAACCAACATCTCAGTGTTGTATGTGTTGTATGCATGCATCATAGAGCCATGCTCGGAACAGCCACTTGACGACTGGACTGCCACACCGGAATCTAGCTACTTCGGCGCCCAGCGTTATGCTGTTCAGCAAAATGCACGGGCCCGAAGCAAACTTCCCGGCAAATCGTTGTGTTAGCCCCACCAACGGAAATTTGAGGACACAAGCACAAACAAACGCCCAATACGCGAAGGAATTTACTGGAAATGGATAAGTGATGAAACAATAAGCGAGCGCTATCGGGTATAAGCACAGCGCCTTGGGGTCCGATTGGTTTATTTTCTCCTCATCCATCGATTGAGCAGGGTTTCCACGGTCACGACAACCTCCTCTATGCATCAGATCTAGTGATCCTAGCTGCCGTGAGTTTGGGTTCAACAAAGGGAAATAGCAATGCTAACAGTGATGTAGGAAGCCGACGCCAACGCCGAGGTCAGTTGGAGACGGCATGGCCTTTCTATTGCAAGCGGACGATCATTTTCACAAGATTGGCGGACATGTGCAGCCTTGGTTCGACCCCAATTACGAACAAGGTCGTGCCCGGCTTCGGAATTGGAAGTGTCGTGGTTGGTCACTTTGGTGCAAGTATCTCTGCTGTTCGAAATCGACTTGATGACTGCTCCTCAGTGCGTAATCTGCTAGAACAGACTCTATGCAGCAAAGTATGGGGCACAACCATTCAAGGGTTAGGTTAGGTTATACAGAGCCAGTAACCCGACATGATGCCATTTCGGGTCTACCAGAACCCTTTACGATTCCCAATTACGGAGCGTTCGTCAAGCCGTCACCCCAGCTCCTGGACCCCTGTGGGAATCATAAGCTAAGCTCCGAAGACGGCGACGAGGTCGGTCATGGACCTCAAGTCTCGCCAGTGGCCACTCTGCTAAAATGATCAATGGCTTAGCGACAGCGACTCCCAAATGCAGGGTCCCGGCGGTCCAGATCGATAGCCTTTTTCCAACGGGGATCTCGGATACGCGTCCCCCGATCGGGAATATATGGGGTGCCCGCCCCCATCCTCATCACGGAATACGATCCGCCAGACCCTCAAAGCTCACCGAGCGCGCATGGGTTCGCACGAAGAGACACTACGGAAGTATCCGTCCCCGAGACCGACACGACAGAACTACGGCTAAACAACCTGTTGGCCAAATTGCGTCTTTATTGGCCTTTGTCCCGGCGTCGCAAGCGTGATGCGGCGCAGCAAGGCGCGACAGCGACGCCCATCTTGGCAGAGCGCATCTCTTAGCAGGCTTCCATGGAAGCTGAAGACGGCTTCTAGCACCGGAAAAAATCTTGCCCTGGAAAGCGTTTGCATGATCTGTCTCGCTTGGCTGGGATGTGGGGAGATGCGGGCCTAGCCTGCTCGGCTCGTCTTTAGTTCTAGGGTCCTCGCTATGCATTTCTCTATAGGGAAAGGGGCTTGATGGTTGCCGCGCTGCCGCGAGTCATGCACGTTGAGGTCCTAATTCGCGCAATACTTTGCCGCTGTGCATCGTATGACGATTTCTTTGGTGCGATGACTGGGATGACCATGATTCATGTATTATTTTCTATGTGGTCATCAACTATGTGTCGCTTCATGGCGGCGTCAAGGCTTGGAACATCTGAATTATTGTATATCGCGTTTGGAAAGGAGGGCACGTTGTGGGTGCTTGACCGTAATTGGACTCTAATTTCACACTCCACGAAAAACCTTTGTCACGACACCCAATTCAGGATCGCCAGTAGATTTGTCGTCGCTTACACTCCTTGCCGAGTTGTCGTCCGTTGAAAACAGACCATTTCGCACGGCGTGCTTCGGTGACGCCTCGCCGTCTTTCGGTTCAAACGTTTCTGTGGTGATGTGCACTTCCTTGTGCTGGTAAATCGTCAACGGTATACCGTAGTTCCCATTGATCTGCTCTTGGCTTTCCGAAGGGCTCAGATCCGGCTCATGCACAGTTCCTTTTCGGGATTTGTTTCCGTCTCGGTTGTGGCTTGTTAGGTTTCCGTAGGTTGACCGTATTCGGCCCGTTGCCTCGCCGGTTCGCGGAGCCGAAGACTTGCCATACTTGGCGGCGAAGGAGCCAAGTCTGAAGACGCGCTGGAGCAGCGTCCAGGTGAGGGGCAGGTTGGCGGTGATGATGGCGGTGGATACCTCGCGAATGTACCAGTATATCCAGTCGTTGCCGTAAGGGTCGCCTAAGCTATACACCTTGCTGAGGATCGCCGCCAGGATCTAATGGTTCGTTGAAGGATTAGCTTCCATGCCATGCAACCGTCGCCGAAGCATAAATTTGCTGTAGGTTTGCAGGGCTTACCGAAAAGGCGCCTAGCGCGAAGACGCCGCACAGTATGATCTTCCTCTTAATGGCTAGTTGCGATTGCAAGAAGACGGGCATCGGGATCGCAATGATCAAAATGTCTGTAGAAATGTTTAAAACGGCGTTGGTGATCATATGGTTCGTCTCGGCTGAGCAATTGACTGCGCACCTCGTTAGCCGTGAGCTGTTCTGCGCTACGGGGCATCAGGCCAGCTTACGATCATCCGGTGGAACTTTCCAGTAGTTGTGGAAAGGCCGGCACCATGCAGCAAAAAATAGAATCTCCATCAGCACAAAACTAACAACGACATATCCTGCCACAATCTTGACGAGCAGGTGCTGTCTCAAACTCGTCCTGCCATGCGTCAGTTGCTCGGCTTCGTCAGTCTTCGGCGTCGTGACTCACGTTAATCGGCTATACATCAGGAGAAGGCAGCCCTTGATAGCCCATATCGTCATCATTTGTGTTTGCTCAGTGACAATCACAAGTTTGGACCCATATTGCCGCTCCTTGATGCTCTCGGGCGTGAGGACGACCTTGTCTGCTGGGTTGATGAGGTTGGTTGGGGTAAAAGTCAAAATATCCACCACGACCAACAATGCCGTGTATGTTAGCTATGGGAAGAGTTAACATTTCGATGCAATTATCCGATTCAGCTGTCTGGAAAGAGTTTGTACCATGGAAAAGAACATGAGGTAGTCATCGATCAGCATGCCCTTGAAGGAGCCGTACAGCATCCTTCGGGATATCCTAGACAGCGAAACCAGTCAATCGCAATCCACAATGAAAAGTGCAATCTAGGATAAGTAATGCTAACAACTTACATTCGCGCCAGGACCACAAACCAGGTCAAGGCATACCATGCCCACATCTCAGTGATGAGAGCAGACATGGTTGCTAGCAGAGGACACACGTAGCCCGCAGTTGTCAATGGGATACGGATACCGCCGAACTCCAGGCAAAAGAAACGTGAGTGGGAATGGGAACGCTCCGCATATGTAAGCCCCAGGATTCACATGCCCACAATTCCGGGGTCGCGAGTCTTCTGATTAAATGCGTCGTGGCGGACCGACTGGTCGAACACGCTCGGTTTGTTCCGGCCTGTCACACAAAATCGACACCCCCTAATCCAAGCCGTGAATCATGGATGCGATCAAAGAGATTTCAAAACCCACACCCTTCAGCCTCACGTGGATCACGTCTTCCATCAACCCATTTTTCCCCTTGTTGCTTCGGCGATCATCGGAGTATCAAAGTGGTTAGCCAGCCCTGCCACGGCTCCGCCAGCCATGTGGCATGGTCGAGTCAGGTACCGCCAAGCCGTTACCCCCTTCGCGTATTTTCCCGGGGCCTGCAGCGAGCCCACTCCCCCTTGTCGATTAACCGAAGATTCCGCGACGCCATTCGCGAGAACCACAGCGAGCACTCAAGCCATTACGGGCGCTAGAGCGCGCTAGCCACTGTAGCTTCGGTCGTTCTCGATTGAATAGGCCTATCACCGCCGGTGGCGTCCAGCTGGATTACGTCGCCCAGGGCCAGGTCCCTTGCTGGAAGCTGACATCCAGGGGCCGACGGTGCAGTTGGCAGTTGCGGCGCAAACGGGCATATAACCTGCCATGGCTTGACACGCCCAAATCGCGTCAGAATCCGGCGTGACCTTCCATTTAGGCCCATCATGCCCGCCACCCCAACGGCCCTCGAGCGACTATTTGCAGCCACATTGCCATTGAAGATATACTTGCCTCAAATGCTAGCGAGAAAGTGGACGCAAAACCGACGCCTGCCGGTTTCAGGAGCAATTGTGGTCAGCTCAGTGATTTCATACAGTACAATCCAGCCCTCCGTTAATGATTGTCACGAAGGTAATTCCCCACTCTGGTCACTGCCCGGTCAAACCAATCTAATAATTTTGAAAGCAAAATAATCCTAAAGAAACCTAAGTCATTATATTCAGAATAATGTTTATTTAGGTATTATTTTATTTATCCTAGGTGCAAAACCTCAGCCGTCGAGTATTTTGGGATGAGCCCCATGGGACCAAGTGTCGAACTGACGAGCAAGGGTTGTATTGTACATATCAAACGATGCTTACTGCAGCCACTTCAACGATTGACAACGGGCTTTTTGCAATCGCGCAGGTTCATTTCAGCCTAAAATACTCTGCGTTTCATCTCTGCTTCATAGATAGCCACCAAGAATCACAGATAAGGAATGCATCAATGCAGAAGGTGGTCTTCCAGTTTTGTCGAGGACCTGCAGCAAAGTCTGCTACAGGGGACCCCTGAATGCAAGTGGCTAAAAGCCAGGGAAGGTTAATTGAAGTAAGTTATGTTGGTTATGTTATGAGTCGATCCCATTTAGCAGCTGTTATCCGTGCCCGTAATCACCAGCATTGTGATTATGGATTTATCTTTTGGCCTAATTGTCAATGGACATAAAAGGATGCACGGATCCCTGCAGGTTGACTATCTGTTGCATGGAGTCTGGGTTACCGTCGCTCGACTGACTGGTGTGGCGGTGGCTGGTGGGCCGTAGTGGCTCAAGGACCTTGCCGGGTTGTGAGGCTGGGTCTTAGTTTAAATAGCTAGCTCTTGCAGACTTCAATTCAACAAGAACATCGGCCCTTCAATTCACGTCCCAAGACCTAATAGAGCTGCAGCTCGCAAGACCTTTCAAAAGGGCTGTTTTGCCTTTGTTGTTTTCCCTTCTATTGTACATCATTAAAGGGCCGGTTTTTGTTTTATCCAGTTTCCCTTCTTCCTATTTCCTTCTGCTTCCGCCGTTCCAAGCCTTGTGCCTGTACAGCAGCCAGTCAACCTATCCTATCCCTTTGAGTGCCGTAAGACTGCACCTAGGTACCCCACCTTGTTCACCCAGCCACCAAGCAAAATTCTAAAGGGATAATATAACTTTATATAAATAAAATAACCCCTAAAACCACTAGCATTATGCATGTCAATTAGAAATTATATATCTTCAGTTTAGGGTTTAGTGGTTGACAGTCTACTTTGCTTGGTACCTAAGTGCAGTCTTACGGCACTCAAAGGGATAGGGTAGGTGATTCGGGTGTTTGGTGTCATTTCCCTCCGCCACACTGGTCGTATACGTGTCGCCCTGTTTTGACTTGCAGAGGAATCTCGCCCTCTCTCATAGCCTTTATGACTATGTCAACGAGGATAAGGTCCGTTCCTGAATACGATCTTAGCTTGGATTGGTGTCAACGAATCACTGCATACCTGGGGCTCCAATCACGGACACGCTGATTGGGCAAGGTTCCTGGCCCATAGTGACCTCGGATTCGAATGTGGTTTCGCCAACTGCATGCCCTTGTCAGGACTTCCGGGAGGTGGAGGCAGGTGGGAATTACCTATCGCCGTAACTTCAGGCGCTCGCATCATCGGGGCCATGCTCAGTGGGCTGTAGCCAAGCAATGGCTCAACCTCACTAGCAATTCGTCAGTCGCTGCTGCGGGTGATGTCGGCTGTGACTCACGAAGGCTTTGAGTGTCGGTAATGTGGAACTTGGTGGTCAGCTGGGAGGATCATGATGGTGACGAAATCTTCCGAATCTGCCTCAAACACCTCCTCCAGCAGCCACTTTCTGTAGATTTCGGACCGACGCCAGTAAGAGTCGCTTCCCTCAGCTTCCTCATTTTCGTCACTGGCAACAGCAGTAAAGTATCCCATTTTCCTCAAGACGCGTAAGCTAGGGGTCCGAATTAATGGGCAAATACGCAGACATACCAAAACCAACGCGCAGCGTCGTGGACAAACGGAACTTTGCCATGTTTATCGTAATAGGCGTTGTACAAATCTACCCAACTGTCGTATACACCATGACAATAGGGTATGCAGGCAGCCTGTGGAATGTGAGATTTCCGAATAAACAGCCACGGCGCGTACTTACCAACTCAAGGTAGCGTGAAATGTTGGCATTATCAGACCCGTCAGGCAAATCTTTTCCCCACAGCTCCTCAAGTGATATCTCAACGCTCTTCGTTTCGAGAGCTCCTTCAAGGCAAGTCACGAATGACTTGATGATTCTTGCTGACTCGAAATCCTCGTCCGGTGCTAGATAATCCACGGGATAGAGAATTTTGACTGGCATCTGATCAAGGATTAGAACACGGAATGCTAGCTTTGGGAAAGCTCATACGTTGGATGGAGTGCGTAGCATCGGCGACTTTCCATACCATGTCTGAATGAACTCTTCAAACTTGGTAATGTCTCTTCCAAAGAAGACTGGCATATCAAACTTGCTGAATGAAAACTTAGTCGTGGCCCATGGAGTTTCACATGGCGGGAGCGGGCTTGTCTTACTCAAATTGCCCGACAACACCATCAGTGTCCATTATTCCAGTTGACGGGCGAAGAGAGAAGCACCCGTTGTACTGCGCGGGCTTGCGGGCGCCGCCGTTGGCTGTTCAAAGGTGAGCAATTTCTGGCCGGGTCCGGTGAACAAGAAAAACTCACTATCAGATCCCAAGGAAAAGTCAAGCCAGTCGTATGAGGCAATGCCCGCTGCGCTTCCGTGGCTGCTGCCAGAGGGTGTCTGAAACCCATCTCCGCGAGGATTAAACGGGGCCAAGAACTCGACGCATTCCGATGGCTCCTCCCTGATTACCATAGCATGAAGCTTCACTTTGCCAACGATGATGGCACCGGCATCGATCAAAACTTGAACGCAAGCCGCATTCTTGTCCTTGGGTGGGTAAAGGTCCTCCCATGCCCTGTTGCAAAGGGTCGTCTTATGGCCCTGGATATCGATGTTATCTTTGACGATGATTCTGACCCCATCGAGAGGGCGCTCCTTGGACGGGCTGAAGTAGCACCGAGAGGGCACAATGACCTTTCCGCCAGGACCGCCGGAATTCAGGGTGAGAAGCGTGCCAAGTAGTTAGCAGGGACGGCCAAGGCAGGAGACAGAGATTGTACATATCTTCCAGAACCATCAGAGGCGGGTTTGAAGGCTTTCAAGAAGCACTCGCTGAAATCTTGATAAACTCTCCATGGTTGCCAGGTTTTTCCACCCATGATCACATAGGGTCCCGGTGCTACTTTGGCCTGAGAGCCGCCGGGGATAAACATCCAAGACTTCGTGTTCCATAAGTGTAGCTCATCGGCAGCGTCATCCTCTAGTTCAAGGTCGTCTTCGCTAGCCCCATAAAAGACGATGGTAGCAAGAAAGTCGGGAATAAAGACATCATCGCGGTCGAGCATCGTCTCTCGGAATTGGCGGAGTGTCGACTGTGAAATTCTTTGGCCCGGCTCGGTCAAATAGACCAGCGCCGTCCCCACTTCGGCATCGCTAATCGGTTCGAGGAAATTCTGTATCTGGATCAGCATTCGTGGAACAAGTAGTTTATTTCCAATAGTGTGTACCTCCGGGTTAAGAATCAAGAAGTATTCGACGTCCCCGATGGTGACGCTGAATTCCTTTTCGAGTTTGATGTTGACAAGATCCGAAGCCATCGTGACTTGATCCTTGTTTGGGATCCTGTCCTGTTTTTCGTGAAATAGAATTTTCCTGATTTGCGGGGTCTCTGAAGACGTGCCAGCACGAAGGTTTGCTGTGTGCAATGAAAGAATAAAAAAAAAATGCAAGGCGGGGCCTAGATTGGTTGGGGTCACGAGCACCAGAAATGCTCGGGCTGCTTGCTTCTTTGTCCTGGCATCCTAGCAAGGTGAATAGCAATGAATAAACAAAGAGGGTTCGGCTAAACGCGGGGCTACTGGTACAGCTGTCAATTCACTGAAATTGTCGTCGCCGACAACATCTGGTTGAAAAAACAAGCCGTAGGTTCAACCAGGTGATCCAGGAACAAGGCCACAGAGGTGGCATACAATCAGGGCTATACAATTGGGTTGGTCGTGAAAATCTTATCGCCCTGACCAAATAACGAACATTTCAACGTCCTCTTGTGGGACAACGTTTGCCCCTGCCAAGGCTAGCAGTCAGCTCCAACGCACACTCGTCTTATTCTTGGCGTATCCCGGCACTCAAGCGCGCAGGCACAAAATCTGGATACCACAGAATTCAAGACCAAAATCCAGCTGACCTGTCCCTCGCCAAAGCACACATCCCATTCAGGCTTCAGCTTCAACCGAGGCGGCTCCAACACGAAGCTTGGAGATTGTAGCACAATGCTCCCCAGACACGACCTTGTTGGTGTTGATGTCGAACCAAAGCTGCCCATGCCCCTTCATCTTATGCAAATGGTCTCCAACAGATTTGAAAGCATGAACCAGAAACTCGTCTCCCAGCCATGGTTACATCGGCCTTCCATCTGGTGCAAATCTCCTCCAGGGTTGTATGAATGATCATTAATATCGCACTTAAACTAGTCAATACAGCTCATAATGCTTCCACGAGAACTCCTGACAGCCCTTCGAACCAAGTTACTCATGCATCATCCCCCAACAATCCAAACCGCTTCCTCGTCTCTTTGTCCGCCTGCTCAAGATCACCCCACCTATAGTATCCACGTTGAGCTCCTTGAGGATATTAGCCATCTTTCACCACAGGCAACGGAAATTGTTGCGTACCAAATGAACCTGCACGCTGGGGGTCCAATAATGGCGGTTGATGACAGTAGCCACCCAGGAATATATCCCCCTTTGCGCAGCCGTATTGACAATATTGCACCAGCTCTAGCTCATTGTGCCGCTCGTTTGCATTGTGACGGCAAAGAAAGAGGTAGCCTGCCGGATTTCCACCTCCGATCCCGCTTCTCCGAGCGAGCGTTTCGACCGCATCAGCATCCCCTAGCATGATGTTAGCGGATCAATACAGGAGGACAATGCCCTTGTAACTAGGTACCAATTATGTGTGCGACACTGTGACCGCAGTAGTATCTTTTTTGGCTGCACTCTGCCAGAGTAGTAGTTGAGGTGGAAACGTTCAGAGGAGTTGGTTTGGAGATTCTCAAAGGAGTGGGAGTGCAGGTGCCCAAGACAGCCGCCAGGAGAAAAAGAGTCCAATGCATGATGAAAGATGTCATACTGGCAGTTGAAGACGGAGTCAACTGTATGACGCTGATCTGAAAATTAAAGGAAGGCAATCGGAAACAAAAATCTTTTGCGCCACGTACCACTTGGACATCAGGGTTGGCCGCAGCCACGGCAGACTTGAAGCAGACCACCTCGAATAAAGAGCCTTCGTTTGTTACATAAGCTTGACATCCACCCTTGCGGGTTGACGCTTCAGAAAAAGCTAGAGCGCGATATGAATAGTCTGTCAGTTACCTATTTTTCGCCTATAGTGACTCGTTAGATTGGTTATTCAGGGAGCAGAGGAACAGACCATACACGAGATGGCCAACTCAGTGGTACATGCCCTATTCTGTCCTTTTTTCTTGCCCGGTTCGTTTGTCGCTTCCATTACCTTGAATTTCTCAATCATCTACCGACAAGGATTTTCGGGGCTCAAATAAATGAAGCGTTCGCCCTAGAAGTTAGTTGTTAATAGCTGCACAGTGGACATAAATCAGTCACGGCATCGAAGAAGGCAGTCCTTTGCAGCAGGTGCAGGGACCGGGTCCCTTTTTTATTTCTCTGGATCGAGTTAGTTCATTACAAATCACAACGAAGAAATGGAAGATTAGAATACCTTCTCTGCGAGTTTGTTAGATTCTTTCCTTCTCTCGATGAACTACATCTTGGATCAATTCCAGGCGAAGGAACCCAGTAGCAGCGTCTTCCGGCCGAACTTGAGGGTCTGTCTTGCTCCATTCGCCACTCCGAGCAAAGCGCACAATGCGTCTTCGAGCTAGGGAAATCGCGAGAGAGTTGTTGAAAGTAACAACACGGCGTCTTTCTGCATCGTCATACTGTCGCATGCATGCTGCAATCGTTTGAAGCTCATCAAAATCATCATCGAACCGAACAAGGTCCCAATTGACCACCTTTCCCCCAGCGTCTCGGAAGATCCACCGGACATGTTGCTGTCCGTATTGCAGTGTTGGCCCCATGAATATGGGGTCCCCAGCCCTTCTATTCTTTGAAGGAGATGGCGGAATTGCGTCACCATTGATGTTCCGCTTTTTCGCAGAAGGCGTATGATCTTGGCGGAGGACCCCCACTTGGATGTTGACATCGGATGCGACTCTGTTTGCAACTTTTGGCGGACTGTTGCGCTCGGTCACGGAAGACCACATGTCGAAAATTCGTCGCAGAAAAGATTTCTAAAGGTCTTCTGGGATCGAAATCCGATCAGGGTTGGGGAGAGGACGAGACATCATCCATGCTCGAACGATATCCTTCAGCGCACTCGTCTCTTGGGTGCTCAAGTCATCTGGCGTACGAATAACCCTTGAATGGTTACCTTGGGTGCTCGGGGCCTGAGAGTGATGGATGTTATTTGACGTGACTTGCGTGCCAAACTGTACCGCGTAGCGGCTGCCTGCGTACGCAGTTTCTCCATTGTCTCTGCTACCTCCGTTTTCACTGTCCTCTGATTCAAAGCTCGACATCATTTCGGCGTGGAATGATGGCCTGGAAAAGCTAGGTGAAGTGTTAGCTCCTGGTGGGCGTTTGGGGAAAGTGACGCACGAGCATAGGACGAGCTTCGATGCGATAACGGCCCCTGAGAAGGTTTTTGGGACGAAAGAGAGGATGGCTCCGCGCCACACAGAGACGCTTTTGGCTTTGGAAAGATTCAGGAGAGCGAAGAGGTGCGTATCTAATTTTGATGGATGGGAATGTGGGAGAAAAAGAATTCTAGGCTACCGGCAAACTTGTCAGGTTTAAAGTGCAAACAGATTAACCGCATTAGGGCTGGTCCGAATACTGCACGATTGAAAGCAAATAGGCATAAAAGATAATCAGCGGACCGCAGTGTTTGTGTTAAGCAGGGCGTTCTCTTGAGATGCAAACATCCTGTTTTCATGGAAATAGCGACTTCGAAGGAGCCAGAAATCCACGCGTATGTGCACGCACCGAACCAAAGGATTGGAAAGGCAGTCAGTAGAGATGCACTCAAGGCAACTGCAAAGATAATCTAGGCAATGGGCGGAGGCGCTCGAGGCTCTCGTAGCTGGCGACGCACTTCTCCTCAGTGCAAACAACATCTGTAACCACTAAGCAACAACAATCTCACTACACTCATCCAGAATAAGCCGAGTTTGCCACTGAAGCTGAGTTTGAGTCTGAGTACTCCCCCCACCCAGCATTGAGGGCCAGGCTGAGATCAGGGCATGCATGAGAAAAGGCAATGAGCAAAATTAGACCTCCGAGGAGGAGGAAAGCAGACATCCAAATCAGGGATTGTCTGAAGAAACGACCGATTTCGGTCTTTGGGTTCCGGCCGCGCATCAACGCGATACCGATGGCCAGTACGTATGTACTGAGCGCAAAGCTGATTGTTACCAGCAATTTTGATCTGAGAACGTTGAGGTCGTTCTCCGTGTCGGGCAGCATATAAAAAACCTCGACAGCCGCAAGACCGAACGCAAGGGCGAGCTCAGCGAGGTATTCGCCTGTTCGCCCGTATTCCTTGGGCTCCTCTGGGGCGAGGAAGTGCTCTTCGAACCGAGCAATTCGCTGATCTAACCTAGAAATCTGATTGATCAGCATCTCCGTCTGCTGGAACGTGGGGCCCGTCTGGGTATCCTCCTGCAGTGACTCGGAGCCACTGCCTCGCTGGCGACGGGTAAGCACCGACAATTGATGGCTGTCGGCATAGCCAGTGCTAGAAGCCTCGCTGTTCTCGCGTCGTGTGGACATGGTTGTTAGCGGGTCGACGTGAGTGATAGAGGCTTGAGAGAAGAAGAAGAAAAGTCTTTCGGGTTGCGGTGGGAAAAAGCACAATAAATACCACACCAGCGTGACGCCTCTGGCAGATGGTGGGCAGCTGCCAGGCGACCGCCAGATGAGTGGTTGGCAGTTCCTGCCATTTTTTTCATCGAGGCTGGCCAAACTTGTGCTGGCTGTCCGTGGTAACAGCCTGCAGCCGCTAGGTCAATCCCCTCGGCTTCTAACGGCGGCCAGTTGCAATGGTCTGCAGCATCGACCGACCCGACTTGCAGAAGCTGTCTATCACAGCGCAGTGGCGTCACGCAACCGACACTACAGTCGCGGCGTGACATGACATGATTGAGTCAAGATGACCACCTCTCTACAATTATAATCCTAAGTAAATTCCTAAGATATTATGTTTAGGTAAGCATAATCGTCTTTAGTTCCTATTTTGTTTATGGCGATGTTTGGCCTTGTATATAACTGAGTAGCTAGGGTAATAGCGATACGGAAGCGAGCGTTACTGCACTGCAAAACTGAGCATTGGCGACTGCTCATTTCATAGAAAAGCAATACTCCAATTCTTAATGCATTAGCCCAAAGTGATCCACCAGTGCGGCGCGGAATGTTGGTAGCTTCGACAATGAATACAGTAACATAAATATAAATGACGGCGATATCTACGCTAAAACTTTGGAGACGGAATCATGCCCGTTTCTGCCACATACTGGTCCCAAAACAAAATCAGCTTGTCCAAAACTTCTGGCTTCTCCTTGGCCAGGTTGCTCATTTCGGATGGGTCGTCTGCCAGATTGTACAGCTGCCACCCGTCATCCGCCGAGCGGGGCATCCAGACGGCCTTCCAGGATCCCTGCCGAATGGCCCTGTGCCCGAAGAGCTCCCACCCGTGGACGTGGTCATCCTCCCCGTGGATAGACGCGTCCGCCGCGGGCGATTTCAGATGAGGCACCCACGATTTGCCGCGCGGCAGAGCGACTTGCCTCCCGCGGTAGCTCGAGCCGGGGTGCTGGACGTTGGCCAGGTCGAGCACTGTCGGCAGAATGTCCATGACGGTGGTGAACGAGTGGCTGATGCTGCCTGCCTGGGGCTGCAGAGGAGGGTAGCGAATGATGCACGGGCATCTGATGCCGCCCTCCAACGTCCACGCCTTGACGCCTCGGCTCGGGGCTGTTCCGGCGTTTGCCCAGCGCGGACCGTACCAGATGAAGGAGTTCTTGTTTCCGAGGTTCTCGGTGCTGTTGTCGTAGTACTTTTCGATGATGCTGCCCATGGTCTTTGGCCCACCCATTATCTGCGGAGATTAGCGAAAGCCTTGATGACGGTGGTGGAACACTTACAGGAAGAGCTTCCATGGCTGCGCCTTCGGCTCCATTGTCGGACATGAACTGAGCCAACAGTCCTGGGTGTTTGATTGGCCAGTCCGCCCCACGTGTGATTGAGCGTCGCAAATGTTTTCTGCATCAGAAAATGAGAATCCAATTAGGCCCCATCCTTCTTAATAAACAAAGAAAAATAGTTTCGTTATGTTCATTGCACTATCCGTGAAGCAACTTTCCAATCTGAAAGAAGCAGGGGGCGCAGAGAGCGGAGGAAAGACTTGAAAACCTTCACCTACTCTGGGACACGTCGTCTACCTCAATTGTTCAATTGAAAATTATTGACGACCAATATTGCGGAATGGCATATGCGGCTTGCACAGAACTAGTTGTACGATAGCACTGCTTGTAATTGGGTATATTGTTTTTTTTATTTACTTCGCTCTTCGCCTTTTATGAAGAGCAGAGGTCTCATTATTGGTCCCAAATTGGTCGGACCCGACATAAAATTCATGCAGCATTCATCCTTCGTGGCTTAACCTTTCCAAACAATCTCCATGCAAAGGATGAAAGTCATGGGGTTAGCCTCGTACTTGACCACCTCAAATCTCTCATCCGCCTGCTTGATTGTGTCCTTCCAGTAAGAGGCGGGGTGCTCTTCAGTGTTGAACAGAGCCATCATTCTGATGTCTGTCGAAGTGCCCATCTGCTGGATAGATCGGGGCATGATCTCACCTCCAGCATCCTTCTCCTTGCCGACGTAGTCAATGAAGAGGATACGCGTGCCCGCCTTCAAGCTGGGTCGGAGTGCCTGAAGAATCTTGATGGCATCCTGAGTGGGCCAGTCGTGGAAGATGAGCTTGATGATGATGACGTCGGCTTCTAACGGCTGGGGGTCGAAGAAGTTGTGAGCCATAAACTTGACCCTGTCCTTGAGCTCGTCAGGAATGTTCTGGTCGAAAGACTTCTCGGCCTTGCCAAGATCCTGGACCGTGACGCTGAGGTTGGGGAACTTCTTGGCCAAAACAAAGGAGTCGTGACCACCAGAACCGCCAAGCTTCTCGCAGTTAGCATTCGTCATTTCGGAAACTGCCGGGTGTACTCACGTCAATAACCTTGGCGTCGCCAAGAGACTTCCAGTCAATCGCATTCTCGACGATGGCCTCGAGTCCGAAAATATCCTTGATAAATCTCATGAACTCAACAAACTTATCTTGGCGCCAGCCCTTCCTGTCTCCCTCGCCGTGGTTCTCGAGGAGCTCCCAGGAGTTGGTGAACTTTCCACCATAGGTGCCGCTGCTGTGGAACAGAGAGAAGGCGCTCTCCTTCAAGTCAGTGGGCAGCTCTTTTCTGCCTCGAACATACTTCTCCAGCGCCTCGTTCATGACCATCAGAGGTGGGCCGGCATCGTCAAGCAGGCAGCTGACTTGTGCGCTCAATCCCTTTGAGTGGACAAAGGCCGCGGAGCGGGAAGTGTGCTTGATGCGGATTGGGGTGGCATGAGGGTCGACATAGTCGAAGAAGCGAAGTGTTGTCGCGTGCTCAATGATGCGCTTGGCGCCTTCGTACGGGAGCTCCACATGCTTGGCAATCTCCTCGTAAGTGGCAGTTCCGTTCAGAGGAACGGCTGACCAGAAGTCAAAGTAGTTCAGAAGGTTGAGCGTAGCAACGTCAGGCATGATCTGGCAAAATTAGTTTCCGAATCTCGTCTGCAGGTCAAGGCGGGGTTACTTACGGTGTGAGCCCAGTTCATGACACTCTCTGTTGGTCCCTGAGAGAGGTACCACAAATCGTTGATGCAGTCTGCCAGCTGCTGGCGCAGCATGAACATTTCACCAGTCAAGCCGGCATAGCTGGGTGGGCTGTCGGCAGCGAAGGTGGGCTGGGGGATGTTCTTCTCCTTGAGAGCAGCAGCAAACTGCTGGGTCAACTCGCTGACCTTGGCAGCAAGGTCAGTGAGGGTGGTGGTCTCTGGCGCCGCTGTGGGCTCGGGCGCCGTCTTGGGGAGCGCAGACTCAGTGATGGCGCTTGTTTCGACCGACATGGTTGCTGCTGTGGTCTTGGGAAGAGGTTGAGTGAGAGGAGTATGTGTGGCGGCTGAAGTCGAGGCAAAAACTGGCGAGGAAAACAACCCCTCTTATGACTCTCGGCACTAGACGGATTGATAAGATAATCTAGACGAGCTGCCGTATACATGCCGACGCCGTGGGGGTAGTGAAACATGCCGAGCCTCTGATGTTCAGCAATCTTTGCCGATTCGTGCCTAGCTGTAAGCATACCAAGACTCTAGGCAGGGCTCTAGCCGCTGGCCAAGCCATGGGGGACGACTCGGGAAGGAGGCTAAAGCATAATGACGACTTGGCACTGATTTCATCTTATCAATCAGCAACCACCACTGATCATCACACGGTCTGAACAAAGCTGCGCTAACAATTAACCATAATACTTCTGGGGTGCCGAGGGCTCCGGATGCGCCCTGCTGTCCCCAGTTGCTCCGCCAGAGCCCCCGCCGTAATGGCATGGCGTCTTCGGCGGTCTGACCCGATGGGATAGCGTGCACCACCCCACTGCAGGCTTGGGTGGGATCTGCCACAAGCCGAATCATGGGGTGGCTATTTAACCGTCCGTGAGGTATTTATTACATGCACATTAATGGCCCATCCTCTAGTTTCCCGCCTCAAGCCCTTCGGCATGGGCTTCCCCCACGTGGGGCGGCGTTCAGTGGCGTTTCTCCAAGCTTGGCAGGCTTGCCAATCATGCCGCCGTGCTGTGTGAGTGGCGGCTCGAGAGCTCAGGCACGCGATGAACCAGTTCGGGGAGTTGGCTATCCCGCCTGCCCGCAGGGTTTCATCCGTCGCTACACTCCGTGAATGATTTTCTCCGTCTCGGCTGCCGCTGCAGCAGTGGGCGACGATCTAGAATGCCCCGATGGGGCTCAATGTAACCGCGTCCGGCTCACAAACCGCAATCCTGCATGTCAGAAATTGGCTAGGGAGGCCGACGCGGCGCAACTGGGGGCCTGAGGCTCCATAATTTAGTTGCGCCGCCTGGCCATTTTCGCTCTTTTTTTGCTTCTTTCTCGCTGTGGGCTCGCCTCAGCCTGCTACTCAGACACTAGCAGGGATAGCGCAAAGTCAAATGCCCATGAGCAGAGCGCATCATGCTCAATCCAGAGAAAATGGCATTCGGCACGTTGCATTTGCTCGCGAGCTGCTGTCACAGATACCTGACCTGAAATCCAGTAGTGGATTCTCAAGTGGACAATTCCCCACCATACACGAGGGCGGAGCTGTTTCCATCCCTTCAACCTTGACCCGACACTTCGGAGCAGAACAACAAATACGGAGTAAGGTCGTCTGCCGATTACTAACTCTATCGTAACACGTCGGCCCTTTTTTTTTGCCTGCATTGAACGTGCGACAAACAAGCCAAGCGCCCGCTCGTGGCTGGCTGATACTTTCCCCATCAGTCTAGACCCCAGGCGCTGGTAGTGGATTTATAGTCAGCATGTTGCATACTTATCAAATGTTTCGACCATTTTACAACGACTATTCTGCACTATCGAACAATCCATTGTATTGAATAATGCCCGATTCGTTGGCCCCGTGCACCTCGATGCCGTATATCCGGGGCTGAAAACAATCCAAATGATACTACTGGGCAATGAGCGTGAAGTCGGTTTTTGATACAAGCTCCCTGTTTGGTGACCTCTTCCCAAAATATACACGTGCCAAGAATGGGGTTGTTTTATCCATGTTATTATGCGTATTACACTCCGGGCATTCGTGTACTTTTTTCCGATTAGCCTTTGATAAGAATGCAATTTTGCGCTATTATTGATTACGAAAATCGCACATCAATATCCACCGATGTCGGTCTGTAACCGACTTTGACTCGTTGATCTGCGCCAAGGCGGTCGCCGCAGAATGACCCTTGCAACTAATTCTTTGGGCTAGCGCGAAGAGGGTGTCGGGATGTGAGGACTCAAGATATGCCAACCTCGAGGCAGTTGCAGTGAAGATGTACCCGAGATTGAACTCTTCATTACGGCAGAAACGCAATTTCCGCAATGTCGGACACACTGCTAATCACGCATTCGCAGGATCATCAGGTCATGCTTATCAAACAAGAGGGGCAAAGTGCGCCAAAAGGTCCCATCCAATCAAGTTGAATGTACCAGAGTCCCCCAAATAGAACTGCCTTGACTAAAGACATATGACATAAGTAAACCCTGTGCAAAAATCGGTCATTATATCCAGAATTATATCCATAGTATACCGCCTGACTAGGATGCGATGTCGTGATCAAAATACGGAATGATCTACCAGAAACAACTGCTTCAATGAAGGCGTCGGACCATGATCCAATAGCATTTGATGACAGAATTCATAAAAATAAGATAATTGCTAATTCTGCCACTCAAGGAGTCAAACTTGGGTGGGACAGGCTTGTGACAGGCCGAGCCTGTAGGGTAAATTGACAGATTATGGAATGAACAGCTTGGAGATTCTTCAACGAAATCAACAAGGATCTAGGTAAAATTAAAAACGAATTCATGACGCTGAACATAATAACAAGATCGGCTGAAATCTAGCTGTGGGAACATTCGGGTTGTTTGTTGGCGTAGAAGTGTGTCCATTCAAAAGATTACAACGCAGGGCAACGATCTGCCTCGGTTTCCTTACTAAACTAGGCCTTGCCCCCATCACCAACAGAATAAGATTGATCACAAAACAACACAACGGCAATAATTGGACAGTCCTGGTTAGGCTTGTAGATGCTGGGATAATTTGAGAGTTGCACGTCTGAGGGCTTGGGTCGGCTCCGTGTGTTGGTCTCGGCCGAAAGGACCCTCTCGGAAAAGTCCCGTGCGCCAGTCTTGGTGGTCGGGATTTGGCCGGGTTTGACATTGTGGGGGAGGCGCTGCGGTCGGATTGATCCGAAATCAAACTATAAATTAATGACGGGGTAGGTAGATGATGGATTGCAATAATTATTAGAAAATAATTTACATCAGTGCCCTCACACAGCTGTAAACTTGTCACAATCCTGAACTGTCCGCCCTGGCAAACATGCGCATCGGAATTCTGAAAGGGAACGGGATTGGGCCTGAGATTACTCGAGCCACACAGCGCGTTCTCGAGGCCACTGGGGTTGATATCGAGTGGGAGGACATTTTGGTGGCGGACGAAGCTCTTCAGAAACACGGACATCCTCTTCCGAAAGAAACGGTTGAACGTCTCCGCGCTGTTGGCCGAAGTATAAAAGCACCCCTCATTGTGGATAAGCTTCAAGGTCGAATTACCTGCACCCAGGATGATGGCGCCTCGAACACGTACCCGTCACTCAACAACGCCATACGACGCGAGCTGGGTATTTTTGTAAATCCCCGCCCAATCCGGGGTTTTCTCGGAGTGTCAGGACGTCACGAAAGTCTCGACATTGTCATCATGAGAGAGGTCACCGAGGATGTTTACGTGGGCCACGAACATACTATTGGCGATGACATGGCCGCATCGGCTGTCAAACTGACTACGCGAGCGGCAGCGACGAGGGTAGCTAAATTTTCCTTGGAATACGCACGGAAACACGGGCGCAAGCGGGTGACTTGTCTGCACAAGGCCAACGTGCTCAACCTTACGGATGGTCTTTTCCTCCGATGCTTCCAGGAAGTCAGTAAAGATTATCCAGACATTGAGGCCGACGACATGATGATTGATGCCGCATGCTACACCATTGTTCGAGATCCGCGTCGGTTTGATGTCATTGTCACCTCAAACCAGTACGGAGACATCTTCTCCGACTTGGCCGCCGGTCTTGTGGGGTCGTTGGGGCTGGCGCCTGGAGCAAACATTGGCGATGGCGTTGAAGTCTTTGAAGCTTGCCATGGTGCCGCGCCTGACATTGCCGGAAAGGGAATCGCCAATCCTCTGGCACTCATACTGAGCGGTTCCTATCTTCTTGATTCTGCGGGGCACCACCGGGAGGCGGAGATAATTCGACGAGCCAGCAAAACTTTGATTGAGCGAAGAAATGGGCTGACTCCTGATTTGGGCGGCTCGGGTACTACGGAAACGTTGACAGACGAACTCATAGAGGGTGTCAAACAGCTGCTGAAAGAGTAGATGTCTTAAGCTTTTATCGTTGTTAAGTCTATGCAAACGAGGACGAGTGAGAGCCTGATTAAATGAATCTAAATTTCGCGTTTCTCTGTTTCGCTGGGCTTACCTTTTCATGGGGATGAAATCAACAATGACATTAAAGCGCAGGTGGTCTTGACTTGTTGGGAACCAGCCGGAATTATAATCAATCAATGCCTGACTATTGATCAAAGCCACAAGAAGGGTACCTGTTCCTTTCTGGGAGCAATTTTGAAACCTTGGTGTGGTGTTTTAGAAACGGGTGTGAGCGCAACTAGCTGACTTGATGCAGCAAATAATGCATGCATTGCGGGCGTGAAAAGTGCGTGCGAATGCATCTCAGCGCCCGCAACACAGGACGGTGCGCTTAGCCGTGCAACCATTGATTCAATGTGGATGACGAGTTGATTTCTGCCCAAGAATACTTGATGAATCTTGGTACTTTGTAATTTTGCAGTTTCCTGACCCGACCTTGAAATTTGGTTTCGAATTATGACTGGTGCATTTTCATGACTTGTACGCCACTGCATTCAAGGCGCGACTGGTTTGCATTTTGTCGGCGTTTTTTGGAGAATCTTTATTGGAACAAGATAATTTTAGATCTGACCACATGCAGCTGTCGAGGACCGGTCGACCTTGTGATGGGCAGCAGGCCTTTTTTTTGGGCGCCACAATTGGGCCTGGAACGCAGCTGAAAACCACTGGGTCGTATTGGGATCAGCACTTTCTGCTTCGCCCCGACAGCCTCATCCTCTTTCTGCAACGGGCTGACATGCAAGCATTACTATTCGTGTCTTGTTCAGGAATGATATCACACTAGCCTAACGCGTTTTACCTATTTGAACCACGAATTGGCCCGGACCTGTACGACTTGGTCATGGCGTATTTTTTTTACCCTTCTCCATTGATGCCTGCTTTAATGCGCTGCACTGCGCATCATCAGAAAAATGTTGAATCAACGGGAACTCAAAGATGCTTTGGGTGATGATTTTCATTTAGAACCTCTCATATTGCCAGAGTCGCCAAAGAAAGCGGTAACCAGTGAGACAAGGTTGATTCCACTGGGATGGCCAAGTGGCCCGAGCACCATCAGGCTCTCGAGAGTATCACTCGTGTTGGATATTTTTGTTGATGCTGTATTACTTCTACTCTCGGTGGCATTTTTCATCTTTGCCCTTGCGGTGTACTGTTACAATAACGCATCTGTGGATGATCACCCGAAAATGACATCAGCACTTTTGGAACTCGCAAAATATGTATGTACCCTATGATAAGCCGTACAGGTTTAGATTGGTTGCCTTACAGCTGCAGGGACCAACAATTTTCCCAATTTTGTTTGCGAGCGTTTTCAGTCGGTTTACTTTTGCCCTTCTCGTTTGGAAGCTTGAATGCGGAGAGCGCATTGGAGTCTTGGATCTGCTTGCCGGCAGCACTTCGCTCACAAGCACTGTTGTTTCGCAGTTGAGGCTGGGCGTGTTGAGTGTTTTGGGCCTTTGCTTGATTGGCACCTGGTCTTTATCGCCGATAGGTGGTCAGGCCTCGTTCCGCCAAATCACATCCAGCGTTAAAATTGATACAGCCTTTGCTTCATTCGATTATTTTCAAATAAGCGACAACACTGGCTTCTACGGTTCCTCGGAACGGGTAACATTCTTCGCTCTTCCAAATTCTTTGTTCATGACCACGCTTTACTCAAAGCATGAATCTAAAGTGGCCACTGTTGATCCGTGGGGCAATGTCAAAATTCCCTTGATTGAAAGCTACGAAAGTAGCTTATACGCTGATGAACAAGGCTGGTTTACAAGGCATGAGAGTTATAACTACTCATCGCTCGTCGGCTTGCCAATCTCTAGGATTAATGGATCTCTTGAAAACTCTGAGTTACGCGTGGAGACTGAATACCTATATCTCGACTGCCCTCTTGTTATCCCGAATGTTACAATGAATAGCTCCAGAGTGGCGCCCGAAGGCGCCACTACTGGGGATGGGGCTTGGATTCTATCCGATTATAACTACACTCAAAATGCCACAAACACTGAGCCTGATATGCTCAAACCTCGTTGGCTGGTCTATGGAGATTGGTACAATAACCCGCAATGGAGCATGGGAAACGGGGGTTTGAACGGTAGCATTAATTGCACAGTGACCACGACATATGTGGAGGCAGAGATTGATTGCGATGGCTCAGCTGTCTGTGCAGTCTCTCGGTTCCGTCGATCCCAGATGGAGCACTTGCCAAAAGAACTCACTCTACTTGGCGGAGACTACACAACGACGTGGACCGTATTCGTCGGCGGCTTTCTCGGCGCAATTCCGGGGCACCCACTATTTCCTAACGCCGTTACATACTATCTCAACGATCCCGAATCTATTGCTTCATACTCACGTAACCTGAGTATGACTGGTCCAGATATGTGGCCTCCCGTAAGTAAAAGGCTGTTCGCCGAGCGATTGACACAGATTTTCAACACATACTGGACCTGCATCAATGCCCGAAACAACATAGCTTTGGCCTCGGCCAAGCCCGTGGGTAACGACACCTTGTTTAATACAACGAGTGGTAGAAAATATACGCATATTAGCATTGTGAAGGCCCATATAGGATGGATCATCATTCTATGCATCGCTTCTTTGCTCATGATATCGGCAAACTTGGTGCGTTTCGTTATTCGCCACAATTTCTCGCGCTCTGGGGATTCTCTCATGCTCAACTTCTCGAGCTTGGCGGTAAGGGATAATCCATATGTCCTATCTTCGATCCCTATGAGTGGGTCATTCATGACGGCAGGGGAACGAGCAAAACTACTCAAAGACTTTCGAATCAGGCTCGGCGATGTCAAGGGCGACGCAGAAACTGGGAGATTGGCGATTGGATCAATTGACGGCGAAAATGAAATGGTCAGCATTGAACGCATAAGAAAAGGTCGTTGGTATGAATAGACGACCGCGTGTAGGTAAACGCATGATCATTTATGCTTGACTTGTTATTTCAGGACGGTGTTGATTTCTTCGCTAGCTCCTGTTTCTATGTGATAATCTGGTCTGAACTAAATTCCTTCCAGTGTCCTGAGCTCTTGGATTGCTCGTGTTTGGTTATTATTCTTCACATAAAATCGGGTGGTGTGCATGTGTGACCGAGGGGCGAGGCGAAAGCCATGTGAAAACGGAGGAGTTAGGAAGTGGACATGTGCATTGAATGCGTTTGTGTCCCACTTCTGCTGTGTCGCAATCGCCCTGTGTTTCACCTGCACCATGTCTCACTTGGGCAGATTTTCGGCTGACAGCGCCATCAGTTGCCTCGCTTGGCGGCTTTCCAATTGCACCACAGCTTACTCATAGATCGACCCCCGATCTCTCATGCAGCTTATTGCATCGGGCTATTCTGCCTTGCCCGGGTGGCCAGGGGTCAGTTCTGACATCATACCATTGCCATGGCCGACCAGCGATACCGAGGTAGTTCCAGCCCGTCCAGTCTCACTCCAGAAATGGCCGACTGGTTCGCGCGACGAACCTGGCAGCCAGCACCGTGGAGCGCCGAAGACCTCATTGCGGCGAAGTGCGGTCGCACCGTGAGCGTGGTCTTGCCAGCGCTAAACGAAGAAGCTACAGTTGGTGCGGTGGTTAGAGCCGTGCTGGCGGCTGGGTGTCTTGTTGATGAGGTGGTGGTTGTTGACGACGGGTGCACCGATGGCACCGTGGCTCAAGCATCGGCGGCTGGAGCACGAGTGGTGGATCTGACCACGGCGCTGCCTGGAGTGCCACCGCGCCTGGGAAAGGGCGAGGTGCTGTGGCGCTCGCTCAATTGCACGCGGGGCGACTTTATCGTCTTCGTTGACGCCGACCTTGTTGGGGTTGGTCCCGACCTGGTGAGAGGCTTGTTGGGGCCGTTGCTGATGGACGACTCGGTGCGCCTGGTCAAGGGCTTCTACCGCCGACCGCTTAAACAAGACATAGACGAGCATCCCAACGACGGCGGGCGCGTTACAGAGTTGATGGCGCGACCCTTGCTGGCCAGATTCGCGCCTGAGCTGAGTGGTGTGGTGCAGCCGCTCGGTGGCGAGTACGCCGCGCGCCGCGACCTGCTCACGTCGCTGCCCTTTGCTGGCGGGTACGGAGTCGAAGTCGGGCTTTTGATGGACACGCTGCGGCTCGCGGGCTTGGACGCCATTGCCCAAGTAGACCTGGGTGTGCGCCGACATCGCAATCGCCACCTCGCAGACCTGGGAGTCATGGCGTCGGAGATTCTCGCCGTAGTTCTCCAGCGCGCCGGCCTCGACCCGAATCCGATGCCCTTTGACCTGGTGCAGTTTTTCCAGGACGCGGCGCCAGGTGGGCGCGGATGGCATCCTGTTGTCCGCCGTGTCGAACCGTCAGATCGAGAGTCCATGCAGGCGCTCCTTGGCGCTGATGATGCAGCCTAGATGGTCACATTGGCAACACAAAACGCTTTTGGCTTGCCCGCTAGACTAGTTGAGAACACCAAAGGCATCCCGGTGGACCTGTGAGTCCCGTGACGCTGCTGAATAGAGTGGTGTTTGTTGATTGCTATGCTGAGCCTTTGCACTGGCGCCTCGTTAATCAACATCCTTACTATGTTGGGGTGACATGTCAAAGCAGCCAAGTGCAGCGGATTCCCGTGAGCTTTATGCTCAGCAGGAATGCCTTCCTATGATACCATGTGATTGCCTGTATTATGTACTTTGAGGTCTCTACTTGAACAAGGTAGTGTTCGTGAAAAATATCCATTTAGCCCACCATTCTCCCCATCCTAAGCGTAGCTTTCCGACATGAACATGCCCCAGTCTTGATTGATATCTACCATGGAGGAAAAGTATTCGCTCGTCATATTTCCAAAATCCGACGGTCCACCGTCTAGAGAGGGACTTGTTGTGTCAATTCCTTGATACTCAATGCTATATTGATCAAACCCAAGCGACTGGTCGTTTTCTTGGCCTGCCGCGCCAAAATTGGCTGTGAACGGGACTTCGTTGGCGCCATCCCAATTTTGAGTCTCTGCAGCCACAGATTGTTGCTTCGGAGTGGAACCTCGCCACCTCTTCACCACGGTACCAAAGTAAGGAATTCGAATGCTTTCAGATTCCCGAGGATTAACCTCGGGGTCTGGTGGCTCCGCGGGCGAGGTGAGATGTCGCAGTGTTGCTAGACACTGGGCAGCCATTTTGCAGCCTTGTTTTTCCAAACGTGCGAAGATGTCCTCGGTGGAACTCAACAACCGATGGTCTCCGCTGTTGACGACGTCGTCTTTCACCTTTCGCTCAAACTGAGATTGGCAGATGAGGAGCACGAGAGCAGCCGTGAAACCTATGAAGTTGGTCGTCTTGCACTCGAGGCTGCCAACATCTTCGCCCACGGCGCGAAACATGACGAATCTCTTCAACAGCTCCCGAGCGCCTGTCATGCACTTGGACCTGTTGACATCGTGGGACCAGTCCGTGGAACTTCTCCCAATGAAAGGAAGATGTACGTAGATGGCAACATGAAAGAAAAAAAACTGGAGTGTGATCCGTTCTCTCAGATCATCCTTGGCAATATCAGGCGCTTGCGGGTCTGGTGGTAGTCCCCACCAGTCATCGGGCATAATCCTTGCCATGTCGGTCACTTGCTCATCAAGATCCATGGAATGGGCAAACGACAACTTCCTTATCGCAAGATTTCGATCGATGATTTTTCCCGCAAGAAATGTTGCTCGAAGCACGAGACTGAGAACCGGAGATGCCGCTTCCTTAGCCATGTGCTCAAGGATGTCACCGTAATGTGCGTCGTTGAACCCATACGGAAGACCGAGAAGTAGGCTTGTGAGACGATCGCAGTGGTACAGTTCCCACCAGATCGCACGCTGAGCCGGCGGGGCGGTCCCGATTTGATACCATCCCTGTAAACGATTAGCATTGACCATGGGCATGGTGCATCATCTGTCATCTCCACCAACCATCAGTTGCGCTGCCGCCATGCCACGCCGCAATGTGTAAAAGGATTTCCGCGGCTGCCCATGGTCTGCGTGCACCTTTACCAAAAGCGTTAAGCATAACATCCCCTGAACTGTAGCCAAGTATGCAAAGTCGTGCACGACCAAGGTCTCCACCAATGGAACCAAATGTTCGTATCCCGCTGAGCTGCGAGAAAACGCGACAGCGAGAGTGCCCAACTCGCCCGGGTCTGAGCTTGTATAAGCACGCGCTGCAAACGATCCCCTGGGCTCGGGCAGGGACGAGCCAGAGAGCGAACACATCTTCTTTTGATAGCTCGTCCACCACGCGCCGTTGTTCTTCAGTGCTAGCATTACTGCGTCGTAACTGGGGAGGGCGGCACGCAGAGCCTCGCAAACTGATTTCGTTTTCTCTCCAACTGGAGTATCTTCTGTTTGAATCTCTTGCAAAAGCGTGGCTGCGCTCACTGGCGTCAGTGGCTGTGCCGGTTGAAGCAACTATTCAAGTTAGACGATGGGTGGCCAATCAATCCGTTGACTCACTTGCACGTCACTCAAGGTTGAGACCAACGGAGCGCGAGTATCGATTCTGCCATGATCACTCGACGATTGTTCAAATAATTGCATGGGAGCTGAGGTTGTTTGTTCTCTGACGCGAAAACTGGCTGATGCTGCGAACGTGTGGATGTGCTTGCCATGCCATTCAGTGGCAGCACGCTGCGCGGTGCCGAGACGATTGGCAGCGGATCTTTGGTCAATGCATTGAGAACCGCGATTGAGACATGGAGAGCAGATTGTTACATCTGTCTCAAAATGGCAACGGACCTTGCGACGCCGGCCTAGTTGCACAGGAATCATCGTGAGCAAACGTGGACAGATGCACAATGTCCAAGTTCATGTGCGAATATGTCGACCACTTACACTCAACACAGCTGCGGGCGTGCCTCCGGACTGGCTTCCGGAGCATTGGATATTCTGAAGACACCATATCGGGCACCACGCTAAGCACTGTCTCGGGAGCTGACGGTATGGTTTCCATTCAAGCATCACGCGGTATTCTCCCACGAGGTCCAGGTTCTTAAAACTCCGCACCGCGGACGAAGCAATCAAATACTATTGGCCAGCAGTATGATGTCGTCAGAGGCGACCTGCTGTGACGAATCATGCAAGCCATATTGACCGAAGCTGACGCTGACTCGGGCTTCTTTGTCCGCACACGTGATCCTTGCTGGTATTGTGATTAATGAATAACTTGGCGCATTATATGTTTTGGCTATGAAGAATTGAATTTGTCTTCATTATCATTTTGGTTGTGAAGAAAAGAAGTTATCAAGTCCAGAGCTGGCAGCATTTGGAATCATCACCCTGATTTCCCGCGACGAATACGCCATCGTCCCTTACTATCATAAGAGATATAGTCCGTATCCAGTGTCTCAGCCGTTGTTTTCTTTGACGATATTTCGAATACCAAATTCCGAGAAACCCGAAATTCTGGCATGTTTCCATTCGTTTGGCTTCTTACCGGTGTCGCGCCTGGTTTTGGAGCTGCCTTGGATGAGGCTATTGTACCCCCCAATAGCATCCACCATAGGCTGCAATATTCGGGGAAAGTTGTGTAGGATTTTATTGATTCTCCCCAATGTCAAAAATATTCAATTAATATGTATTAGCGATGAATTGAACACCAAAAAAACCGACCTGAATCTTTTCGGCACAATGCGGGCGACCCACAAAAGTTGCAATCCTACTTAAGCGAGTGGCACTTGGTGCTTCACTGGTGAACGGTCGAGCAGACCCATGAGAAATTTTGACATGAAGAACAACCCATTTTTCTCATCCCAAGCCTTGGGGGTTATCGCGAAAGCGTGTCGATAGAAAAATAAGTGGATTTTAGTACAAATTAGTTGGCACCCCAGTGTCTTCGCGTCAACCTCTTGGTCGATTCGATCATCAAAAGAACTAAGAAAACGCACCCAGGCAATAACGCAGGCGTGATTAATCTCAGCTAATAATCCATTCCTTTGCCACATGCATAGGCAGTTCCATGATTCATGTGCAAACCGACAGTCCATTCATTTTATCCGGACACGTTCCCTTTTCATTTCTGGCATTATCATCTGAAGCCCAACTTGCGAGACATCGGCTGTGTTGTCTGGCGCGGTTTGGAAGTAGATTGTCAATCCAGACAGGGATGCATAGCCAGCAACCTCGTAATTGTCCCCAGTTCTATGCAGCAGCTTTCCTTCTACAAAGCTTGATGAAGGAGATTCATAGCTCAATACAAGGACTTTGTACGTGATATTTTGAGCTTTAGCTGTATATTCATTAAAAACGTTGACGGAGACGTAAGACGCAATGCCAGAGTTGGTTTTCCAACTTGCCCAGTGCCCCGCCGGTAATGAGCAAGGACGGGATGAATCCCTGCTGTGTCTTCCATGCTCGTCTCCAAAAGTGTAAAAGCCTTCTGAGGGACGATCGAAGTGCTCCAAGGTTACAGCGTATGTCTCGGATTCGACGAGAATGCTCAGAGGAAAGGTCAACCCAAGAGCTTCGCCGCGACCTTCGTATGCTTCCAGTGCTTCGTCACGCCCGCCCTCAATCTCCATCCAAACCGAGCCCTTGAAAAGATCAGAGCGATCGGTAAGGCCCTCCAAAACGGGGCTTGCGAAGCACTTTTGGCCCCAACCAATTTCGCCGGCCCAAGAAATCCAGGACCATGACGGGAAAGCGGGATTCCTCGGCACCTGCGTCTTCATGTTCCAGCTCATGCCCAGCATGAAGGCTGCGCTCATTGTCCACTTTGGCCGGGCCTTTCGAGGACCCCAACAATTTCTTGGTTCCGGAGTCGAGGTGATGATAGGAACTCCTTGAAGATGAAAAATTGGGTACTTGTGTTCTTCGAGCACTTTCAAGATTCCCAGGATGGCGTTTAGACGATCTCCTTCAAATGTGAGTTGTCTCTTGGAGTACTCAGAGATGTATTCGAAGGCCTCGCCAGTATAGAGATACTCAACGCACGGGTCGGTAAACAGGGCTCGATTTGGCGCCCCTGGAGCCATTCGCAACTCTAGACCGCTATCACCTGGGTAAATTGGCTGCCCGGGACCAAATAATTCATCTCGTACCATGTTATGGCGGCATTCAAAGTATATCTGCTGGTCAGTGAAAAACAAGCGGCGCTTTGACAGCATACCTTCTTGAAAGGTCCAGCCTCTTGACATCCATACCGAGTCTTCAATCGTTTTGCGGGGCACATCTAGCAGGCCAACCACCTCCCGACCGTGAACCATTCTCCTGATTTGCTCTTCGCGCGGAGTTTTACCTACTCCTGGTAGCCCGTGATGGGGGCCATCTCCACAAGCAGCAAATATCGTCATCACGCTCCCCTGATAAATGGCTCCCATTTGCTGAATTTGAGCAAGCTTCTCGGCCAAATTATTTTGGTCGATGCAATACCTGTCAATCCAAATATATCGGTAGCCAAACGAAAGCGTGACGGTCATCGCATCGCCAATTGTAGCCGGCACATTGACCAGAATTCCATCATCCGAGACATGCGAATTATCGGGCGCTTTCCCCCAGACGTAGCTCAACGTTGTGTAATCGCAGTTTTTCGGGGCATAGACGACCCTTTTTGCAGCGCAATCGATGACTCGGATGGGCAGCTTGGGTGGATCCGATGGGCGACAGCTTTCATGATTTTTGCGACAATGTTGCATCCATGAGCCAATGATATGGTAGTCGAGACGATCAGGAAGGATGGTGCTAGGGAGGCAGTACACTAGGTACTGGTTGCGCGTTTCATTATTGGTCTTTTCTGCAAACGTCGCACTCCGAGGGGTATCAGAGATGCTGTCGTATGCTCGACCCCAATGGTAAACTCGAGACGAAGGCTTCTCAACCATCATGTAGCCCTTCTGAAAATCGGGTTCGCGGTAGCCTTGCCCTGTTTCCCTTCGAACCAAACAAAGCCCATCCCTTGCAACGCCATTTGGCTTTGCGTCAAGCATCCAGAGCATGATGTCGCACAGGCCACATGTGCCACTTAGTGAGAGAGAGGAGCCAGACCCAATATCCCGCAGGACTTGTATCACTTGGGGATCGGGCGGAACCGAGAGGTCGATTGCCGCACAATCTGGACACAGGTTAGAATTCATTCTGAGGATATATTTAAGGTAAGTCTGTAAAAAAATAGACAGTTTTCTGCGCATTGCTTTAGTCCTCGTACTGGGCATAAAGAAGACTTGCGACACAGTCAGCATGATCCACGTGAAGATGTTTCGGCAGAACACAGGCCAATGAAATTGACCATTTGAGCCAAAATTTCACCATTGGTCGGCTTCAAAAGGCGCTGTCGACCCAACCGAGCCACTGCGAACGGCATCTGGATCCTAACACGGTTATGCTTACAGCGCTAACAATGGCTTGGTTAAAAGTCCCATGCGCACATCGTGATTTAAGGCCCGTAAAATTACCGTCGGATTCGCACGATTGTGGCTAGAAATTATAGTTATCATCAGAACCTTTTTCTCAGGAAGCCACCTAGGGCGCCGATTCTGTAGTTGTTGGGAGAAATATTTAAGCAGTGAATCGAAGTTTATTCTATCTACTTTAACTAGACCTTTGTAGCATCGCATTGCTGTCCTCAGCCTTTCAAGACCCTCTGTACCTGAAGGCTATAACCCGAGGATGTGCGGAGACGAATCAGAAGTACTTGTGACACCGGAGGCGATCGAATTTTGGTTTCACAAGCCTGCCCAAGCATACCTAAACACGGAGGCTATATCGCAACCTTCAAGAAACCCCACCCACTAATAAAGTCAAAATAAACGTCTCCATCTCAAGGCCCTTCCTAGCGGAGTCATGGGCGACTAGTTGCATCCGACATGAACGCCAATGGAGTTGGTTCCTGGGGCAGCCACGTTGGATCGGCTTCCGCATCCTCGGAAGGTGCTCCGATTGCCGTTGCAGCGTTCCTTGTTCCAAAACTGAACCTTGGCGTCGTTGAGGTTCGAAACGATGAGGCAAGCAGTGTTGACTGCAGAAATGCAGGGCGTGTTGGATTCGAAGGAGCCGTCGAATATAACCCTGCAGTCGGTGCAGGAAGGAGAGTAGCATGCCTCGACTCTAGCATTGGAGCGCTTGTGGAGAGGCAGGTCGGCATCGCGGGCCTTGATGACCTGTGTCATCGACTCCGAGGGGTGGTAGGCAAAATTGGCATCGCGAATGAAGACTTCGGTCCCGCCGACACCATTGGCGGCAGGGACAGCCGCGGCAGAGTGGATTGAGAGGAACACGAGAAGCGCGCTCAATGTGTTGACCTTGGGGAAAATCATGATGAAGTTGAGATGATGTTGTAGCGTTGGAGTTGAATGAGAAAGGATAGATGAGGATGTTGGTTTGATGCTGATGGAGGGCAATCGGTCTCTATTTATGGTAGCCTGCCGAGCTAAGCAAAACGCTTCCTATTCACTAAAAATTCAGCTTTCTGCTGCTCTACGGTCATCTTCACCCATTTCGGGCGCCAAGGACAAACTAGTTGAGGGAGCATGAGATGGCGCCCAAAAGTCCTTTTTGTTGCCGCTGCCGATGTTTTTTTGAGCCTGCGACACGGGTGGCGTGGGCGATCACCGACACGGCACATCGCAAAACAAGACAATTGGGGAATAGCGAAGGCATTAGTCGACAAAAGATCAATTCAAAAGGACATTGTCTTACCAAAGTCCAAATTTGATAAAAGATGCAGAGCTGATCAAACAACTGACAACAGCCCTCCAGTCTTGGTTATGTATGCACAAGTGCCAGAGTACTGCCATAACTATACACCGCGCTCTGGGACTTTTAGTACAGTATTTGAACTGCAGGGAGGTTTTCACATATGAAATTGAATCGGCATGCAATGGGTACGATCATGATTATTTGCTGGGTCTTGACAAAACACGTCCAGGCGACCCCGATCTAATAATCGAAACGACTGCCATTGTGAACAACGGCCAGTCTGCTCACCGGCTCTTCGAATTTATGGAGGGCCCAAGCATCACGTATGCTTCTATTCATTAGCCTGGATCCTGATCAGGGCATGTTCAGAACCCTGCAACGGGAATTACCAAGTGTTGTCCAAGTGGCGGGTAGCCACCATGCGGCGACGCTAACCGACCAGGGTTTTTTCGCTTCCATGTCGGCTATTTGTTTACTCATCATGTCCATCGAATGGGAACTAATTGCATGCCGGCGAGATTAGTACGCGCCAAGTCCGTCGGCATCATTAAATAATGCGTCCGGCCTGGTCGGCTTTTTACTTAATCCGAAATAGAAGCTGGCCATACAGTCAAGACCAAGTTCGAGGCACTTGAGTGAACAGACTCCAGCACTGTCAATGGGTAAAATCTGTAGCGTGTCTGACTTGGACAATGTGGGCGGTGTGAAACAACATGAGGTTCGCGCGAAAAGCCTGCTAGATCTAGATTAATGCGCTTCCAAGAAAAAGAAAATTCTCGTCTTAGAATCGGCACATATTGATGCTGCAGCATGCAAGAAAAATTGCACTCCATGAGTAGCATAGGGTAGGCATCGTTCAAGTCCAGGTTGGGTGGTTAGTGAATCCCCGGAACCCTCGCACCACAAAGGCTGACCAATTGCAAAGCAGAGAAACCGAAGGCGTCTGCATGACCCGACTCACTCTTCTAGAATCAACCAGCCAATCACATGCGTTCTCGACTGAACCAGTCTGCCACTGCTCACCTTTGAGGGCACCTTTCGTAGCTACGCAAACAATGACAAACATTTCTTTTTTCTCTCGGGATTATTGTTCGCGTTTCTTTATTTCTCCTTTGCTGTCAGCCCTATGCTGCAGGCCAAAGCGATGAGCTAATCTCATATCAACCGCTCAGCTTTTGCGTCTATCATCACCCTCGCCCCAACTGTCCGACCACCTACCCAATACGATGCCAAAGCACATCCGAACTTACCATGCCGTGAAGCGTTTCGACATGAGCGCGCTCGAAGGCCCTTTGCAACTTGGCACCATGGTTGAAGATCTCGAGTCTTTTCGCCCTCTGAACCGCGATGATGTGGTCGACGCCTCCGGCACACTCCACTATAAACTCGGAATTCAAGACGGCTTCGACGACAGCGCCCGACAGATCATTGATGGAAAATCCCCTGCCTGGGCTATCGGTCTTGTCCCAAAAGGAATGGCGCACTTCCCCGAGTCGACCATCGCCAACGATGCTCACTTCCGAGTTTCCTGCGACTCCATCGTCACCGCGTCCTTCGATCCGGACCTCGACTACGATGCCCGAACATTCAAGTGCCGCTTTGTCACCGACCACATGAAAATACTGGGACGCGGTGCTCACGTTTGGATGATCACCGGCATCATGATAGCCAGAGGCCTAAACCACGGCTGGAAGCTGTCCGGCTCGCCGCCTACCCCATCAACTGCCTCAGCTGTCTCGTACACCTCGGACGAATCCGACTTGGCCCTTACGAAGGGTGATGTTGTCGTTGGCTACCGCGTCAAGCGTTATTCTTACATCCGAGCATCTCGAAATCCTTTCAACAGACAGAAGAAGCTGGCCTCAACCACGTACACAACCGGCGCGAATATTTGAGAACGAACTGGCGGAATGGGAAATGAACTCCGTAGCAGGCGCGGCGAGAGTAGAATACCCGAGCCTGATGCACATAGGATGGGAAGTAGGGTATAAAAGGGAAGAGGGCCCTGCGTGTAATGAGACAAGATCCAAGGCGATCCAAATAAAGATAGATTTTATTCGCCAAACCATGATATTCTGTGAAATGATGTCGGAACTAAATTTCCTCACAGCCTGTTGTCCGTCACCTTTATCACCTAGTTAACTTCGAGTTTGTGAAGTGCCTTGTGTGTTTTAAGTTCCCCGGCCATTCCAATGTGTGGTCATCGCGGCCCTTCCATTTTGTGCCGACCATTTCCCGTTCCTTTGCCCGCGCCGTTCTTCGTGGAGATAACCTCTCTCAGCAAATATGATTTTACGCTCATTTCTAACCTATTAAGCGTGACCGACCTAGCGGAACAGAGCGCTTTGCAGGTCTATGGCCTCTTTTTTGCAGTATAATTTGATGGTTGGTTTCCTAAGCTGTTTCTGGTATTTGTTTTGACTTAGGTATTGTAGGTCATTGTTTTATTTGATCACTCTCTTCTGCTATTCCTACTAGCAGTGAGTCGAGTTGACCTGCTGCTGTTCAAATTGCAAGTCACATCTTCAAAATCGTTGGGCTCGTTGTGTGGTTTGTCCTCACACCAAAAACCCCAGCTCCGTTTTCATATTTAAAGATCATTCATTTTGAGACTAGCTGGACTATGAAAGCCGCGTTGTTAGAGGAGTCAAACCGCCTTCATCATCCCACCTATCTCTCTTTGCCAAGAAACACCCTCACATCGGTCACCAACCACCACTCATCAATAGGAACCACTATGACAGGGGTATGGATTAGGAGTAAGCAGCAATGGCTTCGTCGAAGGCATCAAGAATAGGCTGGACCAAAGCCTTAGCGGTCGACTGAAGCGCCGCGGGCACCTTGGCAATGACGGCGGTAGAAAGGGTGTCAGCAGCCGTCTTCTGCTGCTCAAGGTTGTCCAGAATAACAGAGCTGATGCCCAGTGCGTCGAACTTGGACTTGGCGGCAACAACAGTGTCAAGGGCAGCCTCAATGACATCAGATAGGCTTGTGGTTGCAGAGGCAACGTTCAAGGCCTCGGTGGTGCTGAGCGCCGCCGATGCGTTGGCAACGTCAGTGGCGTCTTCGGTGTCGGAAAGGAGCTGATTTGCGAGGGTGACAATGGCCGTGGTGCCAGAGATGCTGCCGTCCCAAGCTGCCACGGTGTCGTCGAGGCTGGAGGCCGTGGTGGAGATGACGCCGAAAGCAGCGACAATGGTATCTCCCGAGGCGAAGGCGGCCGAGACCAGAGTGGCCAAAGTGAAGATCTTAGTGAGCATCATCTTGAAGGTATTGTCTTTAGCAAAGTGTTTATTGGGTTATGTTGGAGAAACCGGGTTGAGGATCAGATGAAATGCCCGGAAACGAGAAATAATATGGCTCTTTAAATATTCAACCTAGGTTATTCAACTGCCCGAGCTTGCTTTCCCTCGCCATCAATTCATCAGCCGAGTGAGATGGCTTCGGAAAAAGCATCACATGGCGCCCTCTTCCGTTGACTGAATGCGGTTCTCTCGCCGAAGGATGCTCAACGCCGAAAGAAAGTTATTTGATTTCTGTCAACATGGCCGGACATGAACTACCCATAATTACCTATAAAGCGCTGCGAATATAACTTGACGCCAGGGTTTTAAACATATGCGGTCGCTCAAAGCGGAAAGGCGGAGAGGGGAACCCAGATCGGCCGACAGGGGCAACGCGGGGAAGATCTGAATCGAATTGTGCCGCGGCTGGGATGGAACGGGGATTCACGTGGAATCTGCAATTCTTGGTTTGCAAACGAGTTGGGATTGGATAAAACCGAGAAGTTGTATCCAGGTCTCAATGGAACTCTGACCAAAACGAGGACTTCGGTCAACACATGCGCACCGGCTGATCAGTGAGATGATGCAATAATTGGGCCAATTCGCATAACAAGGCCAGAGCCCGGAATTTCCTGCAATAGTATTCAATTAATCTCCGGAATTCCAACACAGTAAACGATGCCCAATTGGGCCACGGAAGCGCTCAATCCGAATATGGCAGAGTTCGGGTTTGAGGAAACAGCACGGAGCCTAGGAAGCAACACACAATACCCGCCGAGGATTTTGTCTCGTTTTCCATTTCAATTTTCACTGTTATCGCGTATTCGTTTAAAAAGACTGCAAGCAAATTGATTTCTATAATAATTGTCCTACTGTTAAAATTCCTGATGGCATACGAGATATCCGCGTGGTCCTTCAACCAAGCATTTCGCTCTGTACCCCAAGATGGGAGACGCATAGTTCTACAAACGGCTGTGTTTCCCTAGATTGCACTTTGTACTAGACGGCTGACACCCCTATATCACATGCGATAAAAATTGCTTTTAATCTCCGCACCAGCGACCGATTCCGAGCTTTCACGTGTCAACCCTTTCACAAGGCGTAGCATTTTCAAACTCTTGCGTCGGTTGGTTTAGCGAGAAAGCTGAACCCGACACAAGAGTGATCAGCTGGGCTTGATCAGGTCGATGGGGTTACATCGGCCTTGGAGTTTTGGCCAAGCTGCCCTTGCAGCAAACGGATGCAGGACCAACCGACATATGTATTAGCTGAGTAAGCTTGACATTTACAGCGAATTGGATTGCAAAGTGAAAGCCTTTGTATGTATTCAATATGCAAAGTACTTTGTGGAGTGCCGTATTAATGCCCCACCCACGTATGAACAATGACTACTAGTGCTAGTGCAGAGGCCCAAGCCTGTTGAACGCCACTTATGCTATGTCCTTCTTCATGAATACTGCCTTGAAGTCGGGCCACTTATCCTCATCCCCTGGCTCGTGATAGAGGTTTTGAACAATTTTAATTACCTGGTAACCCCTCCTCTCGTACCACTCTTGGTTGGTCGACTGTGCGTTGGACAAAGTTAGCTGTTTGCTTGGATTCCCAAAACCCGGCCAGCTTGGACACACCTTTGGGATTTTTCCCGACTTCATAACTTCTAGCATAATAAAGTCTTCTTTCTCCACTGTATCCAGGCCTAGCGTTCGGGCGCACAGCGGTTCCTCGATGGCCATGGTCTCCACAACGTCCATGGCCGCCCGCCCGACACCTCGGCTCTGGAACGATTGCATGACGTAAAATGTCTTGATCCAATAAATTCGTTCGGATTCAACTTTCAATCCAGCTCTGTCGGCGCCGGGGTTTTCGGAATCGAGAGAAATGTGGCCAACGGGGTGGAAGAACTGGTGGGTCGGAGTGCGAGCCGTGCCCCGGAGCCAGACGCCGGTATCCTGCAACGGTGCCCCATCCTGATACAGCGGTCAGTACTAAAACTAGCCAGCAGTGAGAATTCAATGTACCTGCGGGGGAGCAGCAGTATCTGGGTGCTGCTCGTCTGCAGCCTCGAGGCCTTCAACTGGCGTGGTCTATTTCGCGCATTAGTAATCCTTGGACTTGAAGTCGGTGAGGGATATGCCTTGAGTCACTGACAATCCAGAAGAGACATTTCGAACCGGCTTTCTGCATTTTACTCCATGTTGGGATCTTGTTAGCGTCCCAGCCGCAGAGTTCCCGTTGCTCAATTAGCTTTGTGGCGTGCTCCTCGGAGTCAGGGTCCCACGGAATGAGATGCACTTGGGTTCTTGGCCGCGACATGTTGGAAGAGAGGTGCGTAATTACGAGATAATAGGGCACCCGAAGGAGTTACTTGGCAATGGTTCAAGGCAAAATTTTATGGAGGAAAATGTCACGGTGAAGTAGTGCCATGGCGTGCGCTCAAAGGATCGTAGCGTGACTCACTTGTCCCCGTTTGTCAGGTCCGGTACGATGCACGATACGGATGAGCATCCATACTAAAGAAGGGGATCCTTCAATGCCACCCCCCTGTCAATGGTAGTTATACCTAGTTTGGCCATATTGATAAAATTGGGCTTGTTATTGGTTTCTTTGGATGATAAAGTGGAGGACACGTGATGGGAATTACTCGATTGAGGATAACCACCATTGACAAGGGGGTGCCATTGAAGCATCCGCTTCTTTAGCTAATTTCTTACTCGGTTTCGTTTCTGTTAATCGCCGAACGCGATGCTGACTTGACATATGGGCCATGAGGCTGCAAACTGATACTCAAGACACTATCTAGAGGTGTTTCAGCGATAAGAATGCTTGTGTATCACAGCGCAGCTTAGGTGAGAAAGGACCAACTATCAGAGGCCAGTGAGAACAAGATGACCCACTCTATTTCCAGGCACTGCAACGCTGGCTCACAGCGAACGGGCACACTTTGGGATTCAGTGGAGACCAAGTCGGCTCTATGATGAGACGCAATCCGAAGGTTAAAAGAGACCAACATGGGAGCGTTAAAACGATCGACGGCGATGGAGATGGTCGACGGGGCTGTCAATAAAAATGACAGATGCCCCGGTCCTGTCTCCGCCATCGGGAGCGCCGTCCCACTTGAGGCTAATGAACTGGGAAGCTTTTAGCTCTTGAAACTCTTGAAACGGCTTGGATCCACGAAGAAGTAGAAATCAGCAACTTATTAGAGAGAAAAATCACGTTAGGGCATTGGTCTCCTGATTGTCCCCATGACACTCAAGGCATCAATCTCGGGCCAAAAAGTGGCATGACTGTGGCTTATGTAACTATTGCCTCGTGCCGTCGGATCCGGTCGGATGGTGGCCAGCGCGACTCCAGATTCCCCGCAGCCCAAGCCATCCTAGTCTCTTGCCACAGATGATGCGGGGCCCCAAGCCTGGTTTTGGGGTATGCGAAGAGTCTCTCGGTGGACGTGTTGATGTGTCGAATGTAACCAATTCGTCTATGGATTGGAGTAGTCGACCCGTCCTCAGGATAACCCCTGCTCAGGAACACCTGCTTCTCATCTGGTCTCCAATTGTCACTCAATGACATCTCAGCAACCCCTCATTAACCGCCAATGAACCCCTAACGAACCCCTAACGAACCCTCCAGCCGAAGGGTTCCATTCCCCAGGCCCCAATCGATCGCCCTTCGCGTGCCTGCGCTTGCAGTGCGCATTCTCGTCCTGTGGCCTGATATTCGCTACAGCTCACCCCACCCGCGCTGCGGGGAAACCCATTGGAGTCATCATTGGCGAAGCTCTCCCTCCAAAGGCTGGGGCTATTCTGCCGTTCACTAGAACAAGCCATGGACTGACCTGCCAAGAAGCGCCATCCATCTGCCCGATAATACCATAACCGATATAATCCGAGAGTTGCTCTACACGCCTCAGTCCACGGCCATGGCTGACCCCGGATGAATTGCGCACATGGCATCCGATAAAACAGCCCAACTCGCCACATGCTTCTCTTATTCCTCCTGGGAAAGGGGTATTTCTTTCTGCTTCGAAGTCTTGTATGCCACTGAAGCTAAACAGAATTACACACTCCCATTGGGTTCGGCTTGAAGCAGGGAAGACCAATCGCTTGCATCGACGTCTCGTCTTATTTATTCTAAAATATCACGTGCCCATCGCCATAATGCGATTCGGCGTCGTCGCGCCGGCCATGTGCCGATCCCTTGCCCGACATCAGAGGTTGGGCGTCCAAGGATGCGAACAGGGTCTCAGAAAACTATCCAGCATCAGATCTCCGCGAGCATTTGAGGAAGAAAGGTGTCGCAACTATAACCCCAAGGACTTTTACCCTGCCCACCTCGGAGATACCATCGTCAGCAAATACCTGCTCGTGTCCAAGCTAGGTTGGGGCACTGGCTCAACAGTGTGGCTCGCCAAACAAACTCATTGGTGAGCAGACTTGCGCCTACAACGCAAGCAATTCATAGCTTACCAAACGATAGGCTTTCATGGCAGAACGAACAATATGTGGCTCTCAAAATTACCAACAACACGCCCGCGACACAGGCCGCAGCACGCCGTGAGATTGAAATCTCAGAGGAAATGTTCACAGCCGAGACTTCCCACCTCGGCCGGCAGTATGTCCGCCCCGTCCTGGACTCGTTTGAGATTGAGGGTCCGGAAGGGAAGCACATCTGCATGGCCTTTGAGCCGTTGCGCCAGCCACTTTGGATGCTGGGACAGCAAAGCGGTCTAACCAGCCTCGTGCAACCACGTACCATCAAGACGGTTCTCCCAAGCATGCTAAAGGCTCTTGACTTCTTGCATTCCGAGTGCAGAGTAATCCATACTGGTGGGTTGAGCAGCTCCCCTTCCAGTCAAGCATGGAACTAACGAGCATCCAGACCTCAAGGGAGACCATTTCATGGTCCCGTTTGAGGACTCGCAGGTCCTCGAGGACTACGTTTACCGCCAAGACGCCAACCCAGCACCGTGCCAGGACCGAAAAGGCCGCCCGGTGTACGAGTCGCGCAACAGCTTTGGCCATCTGAGGGGAGACATTGGCTACGTCAAGCTCACAGACTTTGGCCTGGCGGTGAAGGGAGACGTGTCGGAGCAGCACAACCATCTCATTCAGCCTCGAGAGTACACTGCGCCCGAGGTCGTTCTCAAGGCTGGGTGGACTTACTCGGCTGATATCTGGAATCTGGGTCTTGTGGTATGCATTTACCGCCCAAAGTCGGCTTCTCATAAAAAAGCATTGCTAACGATTGCGCAGCTTTGGGAGCTTCTGGGAGACGTCAACTTGCTAAGTGGCCGCGCGCCAGGAAACTGCAAGTTCTCCCAGAAGAACAGATTTGCTCAAATGATTCGTCTATTGGGCCCTCCTCCTGCAGAACTTTTAGCGCGGGCTGACCGCAGCGCACTTTCAGAATTCTACAACGATCAAGGTACGTCCGTAGAGAGAAAGAAAAGTCTCTCCCGCGCAGGATGAAAATAGAAAGGCTGACTTGCCAGGCGTCTTCAAATACCCCGAGCTCATTCCCGGCGAAATGTTTACCATCTCAAACTCGACGCCGATGCTCGAGGGCCAGGAACGCGCGCTGTTCGTCAACTTTGCCAGCAGGATGCTGACCTGGCTTCCCGAGGATCGCGCCACCGCAAAGGAGCTGCTTGATGACCCGTGGCTCAAGTCATCTGGACATCACAGGGCCAGCGGATTTGGATATCTCGAGGATACCCGTCTGACTTGAACAAAGGCAGATGTTGCATGAGTATTGGGTTTGCTTCACGGAGGTTTGATTTTGTCATGGAGTCGTGGGGCTGTGTGAATGAGTTGCTTGTATTTCTAGAGAATAATAATTTGGCCCTTTTTTAAACCGCGTCCCAAGGCTGTCGAGGATCTAAGATCCTTCAACCGGTCCATCATTATATCATTTTTCACCATCCTCAGCTAACTCTTGGTTAAAGCAAACACACATATATTTAATATTTATACAAGAGTAGAACGTGAAATTTTTTTGGCATTATGGATAACCGAGGCATCATATGCTAGTAACTAGTCTATTTCGCATGCAAAAACAAAAGAACAATTTCGTGCTGTGGCACCAAATAATCGCAAAAATGAGGGGCAACTCAAAACCCTTTCCCTAATCCTCTAATAAGAAAAAAAGAGATGTGATAATAAAAAAAGAATCTATGTGTATAAAAACTCCATAGAAAGAAATGGTCCAGAAGTCTATCAAACCTGGCCTTCTTTCAAACCTCGTTGCGTGTTCCGAAATTACTCCGCCTTCTTGGACGTCTTGGTTCGGAGCTTCATGAGTAGGTACACCATACCGTACGAGCTGAGAGCGAAGATGACGACAATGGCGGCATCTCTCCAGCCGTAGTAATAGTCCTTGAGGTTCAAGGTACGGAGGTAGTCCTCGGTCTTGGTGTACTGGCAGACCTGGCAGTCGGCGGTGGCCTCGGGGTTGATGAGGTTGCTGACGGTGGAGTTGAGGTAGCTGGCCAGGTACTCTCCGCAGGTCTGGTTGCTGGGGGGGTCGAATCGCGAAAACTCCTTGCTTGAGCACTTGATGTCGGCGCCCCACAGGTCGAAGACCAGCATGCTGCCCATGAGGTAGTTGTAGGGGTTCAGCCAGTAGATCCAGTATCGCCAGAAGGTCTGGATCTGAGCGTAGGGCACAAGGATACCACAGAAGGAGATGAGAGTACCGAGGAGCAGGGGGTTGACCAGGGAAGCAAACACCTCGTTGGGGGCGTAGGCGGCGACGAACTGACCAATACCGGTGTAGACAAACTCGTACATGAGCATGACGAAGAAGGTACCACCGGCACGGCTGGAGGCGCTCGGGAATCCGACAGTGTAGTACCAGCAGACGAAGTACAGGACAGCGCAGATGCACAGGTAAGGAATCTCGGAAACAATTAGGCCAGTGACGAACGACACCCACGAGTACATCTTGGACTTCTTCTCACGCGTCTCGAAAATGTCTCGGCGGTGGATGAAGAGAGGTTGGAGCTGGGCCATGACACCGGGAGCGACGAAGATGAAATTGAAGACGGTGAACATCTTCAGCTGCATCTCACCGACCGAGTCACCAATCATCCAGAAGGTGAAACCGTTGAAGAGGGCGGACGAGATGTGCAGAGAGAGCTTGTTGTTGACGTAGTCGGTGTTGCGGTAGAGGGCCACGTTCATGCGGTGTGTCACCAGCTTGATCTGGTCCCACATGGGCATGGCGAACTCGTGACCGTCGTCAACAGTACCGGGGGGCTTGGAGGCAGCGTCGGAGATGATGTTGTCGAGTTCCTTGGTGACAGCCTCGTGCTCGGGAGATGCCAGCCAGACCTCGTTCCAGTCCTTGCCCTGAGACAGGTGTCCGGAAACGACATCAATCATGTGCTCAGCAGGGTTAGACTCCTTGGGGCAGGGAGCACCGTAGCGGCCGAAGTAATCCTTGACAATCTTGGCCTGTTCGCCGATCTCACCAAAGTAGACAGTCTTGCCACCCTTGGCGAGGAGGAGAAGAGTGTCGAACTGGGCGAAGAGCTGGGCAGAGGGCTGGTGGATGGTAACAAGAACGGCTTGGCCGACGGCGGCAAGCTTGCGGAGGAAACGGACCGTGTTGTAGGCGGACTGACCGTCAAGACCGGAGGTGGGCTCATCAAGGAAGATCAGGATACTGGGCTTGGAAACGAGCTCGACACCGATAGTGACACGCTTGCGCTGCTCAACACTCAGACCGGCACCAATGTCACCGATGAGAGTATCGGCAAGATCGTGAAGCTCAAGGAGATCAATGATGGTGTCGACATACTTGAGCTTCTCCTCTCGGGGAGTCTCACGGCTTTGACGCAGGAGGGCAGAAAATTCCAGGGCTTCTCGGACAGTGGCGTGGGGCTCGTGGACATCAAGCTGCTCACAGTATCCGGCAGAACGCTGGAAAGAGACAGGCAGAGGGCGACCGTCGACCATGATGGAACCGTTGATGGTACCTTCCGTCTTGCGTTGAGCGAGAACATCCAGAAGAGTCGTCTTTCCGGCACCAGAGGAACCCATCAGAGCACCCAACATACCAGGCTTGACCCAACCTTGAACGTTGTCCAGAAGCTTGCGGTCTCCAGAAGGAGTCTTGACGGTGTAAGAGAGGTTCTTCCAGGTGAAAACAGAGGTGTTGCGAACGAGGTTGTCATCATCAGAACTCTCTCCCTCAGTCATGGGGCCACCAGAGCCACCAGTCTCCTTTTCGCCAGAAATTTGGCCCTCCTCATCAGCTTGGCGATGAGCATTGTGGATGTGGGCGTTCTCGCGGGGAATAACCAGACTGGGGCCATCCTCAGAAGAGTTGCGCCACCTAGTAGTGAAGACAATAGTAATGGCAACGAACAGAGCCCACCAGCACCAGATAATTCCAAAGTTTCTCCAGAGGTCAGCATGGCTGTAGGACAAAGAATCAAGGTAGTCATCGCCAGTGATGTAGTTGACTCCGGGCTTGGCTCCGCCAACACCAGCACAGGACTGGTGGGCGGGGTCGGCGTCGGGGCCGTTGGGGACCAGGTTGTTGCCGACACAAGGAATGATCTTGTTGTGGAACTCATTGGACAGCAGAGCGTTAAAGGCATACGACAGAGGGTTGATCCAGTAGATCCACACAAACCAATCGTGCATGTACGGCTTCTGGATCATGTAACCACAGTACATGATTGTGGCAGAGACCAGGAGACCAGAGACCTTGGAGGCACCATCAAAAGTCTTGAAGGCAGCACCAATAGCTCGGAACATGGCAGTCATACACTGTCGCTTGTGTTAGTAAGATGATCGTAGATAGTCTAGCAGCAACACTTACAATTGTGATAGAGACGAGGATAATCCAGAAGGTGAAGAAGACACCAGCATCGCTAGTCAGGCCAGTCATGAAGTACAGAACCAATGAGAAACTGGATACCTGGAAGAGAATCACAGGTAGATCCGCAGTCATTTGAGCGATACAGAAGGCAGAGGGGTGGAACAGAGCGAAAGACTTGTGCTTGAGAAGGACCGGACGACCAGTGAACGAATCGGTGACTTCAGACATGGACAGGAGAGCGTTGAAGAGGACAGCCAAGAAACAGGAACCGGCCTTGATGAACAAACCAGCAGTAGAGTTGGGAGCATTGTAGAACAGGGAACCACCAATAAGGGCCTGGATAATGGTTGAGACTTGCTTGATCAGGAAGGTAGCCTTGTCACCCCAGAGGATCTGGTACTGGCGCTGGATACAGGTCTTGGTCTGCTGGATGAAGTCGACAGTCATGGAGCTGTTCTTTGCCAGCCTCTTGTCCTTCTCAATGCGAACAGCCTCCTGGAACTTCTCCGTGTTGTCCTTGGCCTCCGCCGTAGTCGGGTAGTTATACTCAGTAATCATGCGCTGGTGGATGGGCGACTTTTCGTATTCGGCGCGAATAGCGGTGGCGGTGCGAGGGAAGCGGTTCTCGAATCCTTCGCGGATGGAACGCTCAGTGGGCACGCTGACACCAGTCAGGTAGTCGGCAACGTTGGCGCCGTGGCTGCAGATGAAGCCAAGATCCTCCATGAAGGGTCTGGCCTCCCGCATGGGACCGTAGTAGACCTGCTTGCCCTCGTCGAGGACAAGAACCTTGTCGAAAAGGTTGTAGATGCCGTTACCAGCCTGGTAGAGAGTGACGATGGAGGCAAGACCGAGCACATCAGTCATGGCGCGGATGGCCTTGGCCCACTCCAGGGCGGAGCTAGCATCCAGACCTCTTGTCGAGTTGTCCCAGCAGTAGACGGACGCATTAGTGGTCAATGCCTCGATAATGGACACACGCTTGCGTTCACCACCAGAGACACCACGAACAAAGGCGTTTCCGACCTTGGTCTCGTGGGTGTGCTCAATGCCCATGGACTGAAGCAAAAAGTCACGGTTCTCCGTTCGGTACTCCTCCTTTGAAGTAACTCCATTGGGCAGCTTAAAGGGAATCTTAAGGCGGGTTGCGAAATCCATAGTCTGTCCGACAGTGAGGGAAGGGAAGAAGAGCTCTTCCTCGGTGTTGATGACGATCTGGCCTCGGTACCGCTTGGCCTCGTCGGCGCTCATTGATCCGTAGTTGACATCTCCGGTGACACTCTTGTATCCCCGTCGCTTGTTAGCAAGCATGTTGAGCAAAGTCGTGCAACCGGAGCCTGGACGTCCGAGAACAAGCAGCATCTCTCCTGGCTTGACGCATCCATGGCTGTTGTCGAGAATGGTCTTCAGCGGGGGCTTTTGTCTCGACTCTTTAACCTGAGTCGGGATGTTGAACTGGGAAATGACATTTTCGTGGATGGCGGCGTCGGCGCTGATGACATCAACCTTCAGGTTCTGCCAAGTCACACCCAGCTTGCGTTCAGGGAATCCGGATGCCTGGTCTCGTTCCTTAAAGGCAGCAATCTTTGGCTTCAGGGCCCATTCGGGGTCGTCGTTGATGTCGTGTCCGCCGGACTTGTCGTACACGGTCTGCGATCCATCACCGTCGGAATCCATGATTGGCTGTTGTTGTGGTGGTGATGATGATGATGGATGTGGGGGAGCCTCGTTCCAACGTGGCTGGAGAGACGTAGCCACAGACGCCTTGGTGAAGCACTCTGTGGAAATAAAAACCTAGAGCGTACACCAAACAAATAAAGAAAGTATTAAAATGAGGTAGGGGTAAGGGAATTAATTGAGTTGGAATTCTAACATCAACAGAACCGTAGGAGAAGGCAATGGCTATCTATATGATCCATCTACAAAACAAAAGGTGAATTCGGGCTTCTTCTCGACCCCGATATGCTCCACACTCGCCGAGTCGCAATTCTTTCAAGACCGGGACGGAAGTTGGCTCGACCGAGTTGGCACAGATTTCCGATTCCTATTTGACATTTGTCTCGTTTAGGCGGATCCATCTGGTCCCACTTGCGATTGGGATGCATAGCTGACGTGCGTCTGGGAGACGAGCTCGCTCTCGCTAGGGAGATAGGAGGACGCATCTGCCGCTTACTAAGTGGAGAGGCGTTCGGTGGAAAGGGGATGAAAACAAGATATGAGCGGTATTCTAGAATACTGGTAGCAGCCTTCGTGATTGGGCACAGACCGCGCGGCCAGCTCATCGCGTTGCCATATTTGGAGGGGGGGCCCGGCGATTGTGGCCAGGGTTACATAAAAAGACCGACGCAGGAACAATATGCCGTAAAAACGTGGGAATCTACTGGTGTACGGCACCGTGCGCTGGGCACGCAGCGAGGGAGAGGCTTACTTTTGGACGGATACGCAAAACTCATGCCCCGAAGCGGTACGGGTTTGGGCAAAGTTTTCACGGACCACGGAGCTGCCGGGCGCCGACGGACGGAGGAACAGGGGGCCAGATTTTTTTTGATGGATAAGCAATGACGTTTGCGAGCCGTTGGGAAAGGAACCTTGAGATCTTGACGATCTCCGCCGGCAATTGGGAACACAAGACGTTGGAGCGTAGATCCAACACGAGCAACCGAACAGCCAATGTTTTGCCAGCGTTTGGCCTTGACCAGATGAGTCAGCGGAAGTTCGCCTTGTGGGGCTCACTTTAATTAATCAGCTATCCCAGTTGGGAGGGTGTGCTCGTCCCTCCTCCACACGAACCCCGGCCCATCCCACTGGCAGCAGCCGCCTTGTGGGGCGTGCACCGCCCAAGCAGCATGAGAGGCCTGTCCCCCGCTAAGCCGCTCTGGGAATTCTTCCGCTTATTCAGCGGTAGTTGCACGCTCTGACCTCTCACCAGCCCAGTCTCTGCCATGTCTTCGGGTGGCCTGCCGGCGGGCTTTCGGACTCATTTCATCTCCATTTCTTCCGCCCTGGACAAGTCGCTCTTATCTCCATCGCGAACAACCTGCTCTCGGCGACTGCAGCACCTCTCTAGCATCCCGGCTCCGCCGCATATCCCGCGCCCCAGGGCTTCATAGTCCAGACGGCAGCCAAGCGAGCGCTGCCACCGCAGCCCTCTCCGGGTTTGGACTACCCCAAATACTTTGCTTGGCCTCGACTCCAGCTGCGCTGGCACAACTTGAGCATTACTTAATCGGGGGGCCCTCTCTCCGCAATGGTCCAAAAACGGGCTTGCGATGCTTGCCACAAGAGAAAAGTACGTACCCTGTCTCAGGATCAACCTTAGACCCTGAAGCCAACCCCAACCCACACCAGTGTAGCCTGCCTTGGCAGGGTAGAAACTACCAACAAGACCCCCGTAGATCCATCTGCAAACCGCTAAAGCTGACCGATCCTGTCTGCCAAACAGATTCAGTGTGATTCGACCAGCGCAGACAAGCCCTGCAACTGGTGTGACCACCATGGCCTTGCCTGCACCTTTGACAGAGTCAGAGGCCGGAAGAAGAAGGCTAAAGTCAAGTAAGAATCTTCCGCCACAAGACCCGCGGTGGATCGATGTCTAACACTTGTGGTGCCGCCGGCACTTATCCTTAGGGCCAAGTTGAGTGTGGAACAGAGTCTGTCAGACAGACTCGGCCGAATAGAGGATGCCCTCGCGCGAACCATTGCGCGGCAAGAGAACAACAACTCGCCTTCATCATCTTCAACTCCTACCCCCGGTCCGCTTCCTACTTCTGGACCTATCGTCCCACTGAGTGCCTCGGGGACGAACCCCATCAGCCTCGGCGAGCAGTTTGCCGCCTATGACTCCATCCACTCCCCATTCATCTCAACGCCGAACAGCTCCTTTAGCGCCAGCGTCTCCTTTGGCCAGATTCACTATGGTGGACGCCATCTCGGTCAGATAAGCTCCCACAATGGTATGCCTGTGCTCTCTGAAACTGGCCAAAGATGGATCTCGGCAAGGACAGGCGAAGATGTGTCATTCTCGAAATTTCACCGCTCCTATCAAACACGACATAACCCTCCCATCTTGTTCCCTCGTCAATTCTACTCGTCCTCGAATGAAGTATATGAAATGCCAGACAGGTCAATAGTTGACAAGGTTACCGACCTATTTTGTTCGTCGGCATTCAGGCTAGTATTCCCCCTCATTGACCGCTTTCTCTTCGAAGAGACGGTCTCCCTGGCATATGAAGAATATGACGAGGAACCCACATACGAGCAAATCAGTGCCAAGTGCTCAGTAAATGCCTTCTTGTCCATTATGGGTCTATTTCAAAGTCACGTGCCAGAACTTCCCGATGTTGACGCTGATTCCTGTGCTGTCAAAGCGCACTACTTACTCCCAGATGTCTTTGAGGATGCAAGCATCGTCAGCCTTCAAACAGTATTTATGCTTGTAGGTTGTTTTCGTTTCTTGACTGCAGATAATACCCATCTGACCTTACTCTTAGCATATGCAAGAATCATTTTCTGGGCGGCTACAGTCTGCCTCTATGCTACACGCCATTGCTTGTCGCCACGTATTCATGCTTGGAGGACATACGTACAAGGTGTTGAAGCCCTTTGGAGCAGAGGCCACTCACAAGGAACGAGAAGCTCGCCATCTTCGCACCCTGTTCTGGCTTTGTTACATCTTCGACAAGGATATTGCTCTCAGGACCGGCCAGCCACCTTTGATGTCTGATGACTACTGCGATCTCACTCTCCCTGACAACTACATGGACTGCTACTTTTATCCCCCAGAAATCGACAAATCATTCTGTTCCCCATCTCTCGCTTTCAAAGAGCTCCCGCCCCACATGCCTGGAGATCCCCGCCTTAGTCATTTGAAGGACAGGACATGTCGGTTGCTCTATTCGACGCAGGCACAGAAGAAATCAGATGCTGAGATACTCCGCGACATTCGCGAGCTAGATGACGAGCTTGAGAGCTGGCGCATCTCCATTCCCCCAGAATTTCGTCCCGCGCTCTCAATAACCAACAAAAGCCAAGTGCGCTTTGAAAATATGACACTGCCTCGCAGCATGCGTCACATTTCCCTACATCTGGAGTATCATCATCTTATGACAGCGATTCACCGAGCGAGCGAAAGGTGCTATTCCGTGCAAGCTGAAAATTCCAAAGAAAGCGATTGGAATGTCGGTGTTCAGTCCAGCATAGCCTTGTCACTGGAAGCGAGCCGGTCAACCCTTATCTACCTAAAAGCCGCAGTTAGCGGGTTAGCTGGGGAGGCTTTTTGGTAAGTCTTAACCCTTGCTGAAGCGTGAAAATCAACCCACTAACAACTCGTTTCAGGATGATCGTATTTTATCCCACCGCAGCAGTAATGACCCTTTTTCTTCACATTCTTGTAAATCCATTACATTCGCAAACCGGCGGTGATATAGACCTTCTCAGCTCAGCTAGTGATCTTGTCAGGAGCATGCCGATTCGCCGGCTTACACCTCAGGAACTGCGCCACATCAAACTGGTCAGTGAATTTGTGGATGAAGTAATACGACTGTCGCATTGTGCGATACGGAAAGCAAAATTGGAGCAGAGATAGAGGAAAGATATGAGAGCATGAGAGCGTGGAAGGGTGGTTGCTTGAGGCAAGGAGTTTGTGCGTTTGTTGATATCTAACTTCCGGGATGTTGGCTGTTTTGGACCCGTGGTCCGGGAGGGTGTGACGCGTGCGTATGATTCCCTTTCATTTATTCTCTTGGGGCTATTACATAGAAGGTGCATTTTAGTTAGACGGTTGCGTGGTCAGCCACGTAAGCTTTGCCAATACAATGTTGAACTTGGTGTTGCGGGTGCGAGATCTGGCAAAGATTGAGTCTTTCCAAGACAAGTTGGCTCAAGCTAGCACAGGATGTATTGCCGATATGCCAAGAACCAATCACAACGTCGCAGCTACGAGGAACCTCCATTGGTGGTATTTTGCCGAGGCCCTTGCTCAACGAGGCGGCCACCTACCCTGTAGAAGAAAACTCTTGCGCTTCGTTCAAAGGCAGCAGCTTCATTGGCACTGATCATTTGCATCTTCATCCATTCTAATGAAACTTAGTTATTGCGTAAATATTTTATTTTGTTTATGTGTTTGTTTTGTTTACTGGAAGGTTGAAACTGATGTGTGGACGTGGGTGTTGTCATTCATTCAACACTACCACCAAGCTCACATTTTCAATACTTGTTTTAAGGCTACAACTCGCAATACTCTGACTAACATGATTGTCTCGATTTTAGCTTTGAGCACATTAACGAGCAAAAATGATACACTAGGAACTGTGGAAGACTACTCAGCATTGAGCGAGACCACCTCCCTGCTTGGGGAATTCGTTGGCTTCTGGATGGAAGAGGGACGGATTTTTCCAATTGTGCGGAACTTCCGAAGAAGGCAATTAGTCACTCACACATGAAAATCGAATCGTCATTCTGCACGCCTGCGGGACCGAAACCGCATTGTCGGGTTCGGCGGTGAAAAACGGGTCCGACCCATACCCTTCGGCGCCGAGTAGGTTTGTGGTGTCGCGTATTCGGCTACACCCTTTTTGATGCTCTCCCGCATCAAGAAAAAACACAATCTTGGCGAGATGTGTCACTGACGGGGCGCCAAGACTCGGGATCCCGCGGTATTTTACCACTTATCGGATTTGTCATTGAAGCTTATGCTGTTTTCCCGAAGCGCCGTGCTTGGCTAATCATGCATGCCGCGGTGGGTTGGGGAAGTTGTTGAGTACCGCGGGTTCCCAGGCTTGAAAGCCTTTCACTCGTTTTAGCCCCTATCGAGCATATTTACTGGGAATTTCTCCTGTTGTTGATGCACGTGGCAAACAAAGCACGGGCAAATTTGTCTGCCAAGTGCCGGATGAGCATGTAGCCGACACTAATCCCGATCGTTCTGCCGTTCTGCCGAGGAGATAAGACAACGAGAAAGGAATTTCTTCACCAATCAAGACTTTTCACAACTAAAAGCTCAAGGTTCCGGGTATGACCAGACGGGGGGGGGGGGCGTCTTGTCTCGGTCGAGAGCAACCGTTACCACTTTGTGAGTCACGGCCCGAAACGCGCTAGTCTACTTGACCTTCGGATACAGCGCGCTAGTCGAATAACGGCAATGATCTTTCTCTGCCTTGGGCAAAAGCGTGGACCTCAGACACAATTGGGTTTGTCGTAATTGCACGGCTAATGACACTGAAAAGCGCCTTGGTTTCTGACTGCACCAACACAATCACCTCCACCCGATTGAGTGTGATCTAGCCATCCTGGTCATCGGAACTTGAATAAAGGAGATTGATTTTAGGCAGGTAAAATTATGTTATGCAGATCCTCCTCATTTTCCTACAAGCGAGTTGCGATGAGAGGGAAATAACCCCCCTTTCTGGTCAATAATTTAAGCAGCTTGGTCCAAGAGCCACTTGACACCGTTGCCAGTGTCCTTGACAAACACCTTGCTCTGGGGTAAATGCGGGTAATTGGTCCAAAAATAGTGACCCAGGCCGGGATAAATATCGACCTTGGTCTCGATCCCATGCTCCTCCCGGAGTACCCGGTCGTAGATGAGGGCCTCGTCGCGCAGGGGATCCAGGCCGCAGACTTGAAAGTAGGCGGGCGGAAGATCGGAGTGCGCCTTTTCCGCGTTCCGATAGAGAAAGGGGACCATCAGGGGGCTCTCGACGTCTCCCTGGATCAAGGCGAGCAGGCCTTGGCTCGCGCTCGCATCCCCCTGCAGGATGGGGTCGGCAGAAGGCGTGACTGCCGGGTGGCTGAGGTATTCCGCGCGATACTGCTCGGGGATCTTCTCAGGATCCATAAATGCCGTGATGGCGGGCACGCAGAGGTACTGGCCGGTCAAGGGCGGCGATAGCTTCTCGTCCCGCGCGACGTGGGCCAAGACGGCGGCGATGTTTCCGCCCGCAGAGCCGCCACCAATGATGAAGCCGCGCTTGGGATCAGCACCTAGCTTTGCTGCGTTCTTGGCAGTCTTTACTTTTTTAGAATTTGCAAATTATCCATTATGCTTGAAAAAGTACGTACCCATTGTAGAGCGTCCCAGGAATCGTTGATCCACGTGGGGAAAGGGTGCTCTGGAGCAAGTCTGTATGACGACCGGCAAATGTTACCATCATTCTCACCAGGTTTGGGCATATGTTTGGATATTAGCCGAGGCTCACCTGTACTCGACGTTAACGCAGACTGCCCCGAGGTCTCTCGAGAACAACCGACAGTTGACCTCTTCGTCGGTGAGATCTCCCATGCTCCAGCCGCCCTCGTGGTACATGACAATGAGAGGACTGCCCTCTGCAGGCGCTTTCACCGGGCGGTAGACGCGCAGGGTGATTTTTGCGCCATCTCTGACGAGAATCTGCACGTCTTCCTCGCTGACGAGGTCTGGGATGGGCCCGGGAATGTACCGCAGATGATGCTTCTCCTTCAGGTGCTGGGCACGGTGAGCGCGAACTGCAGAGTGCCCGGTGTCGTTGTAATAAGGATCTGATGGCTGAGGGTCCCGGACGGGGTTCTTTTTGAGCTCCTGATGTGTTCCTGGCTTAGCCTAAACTCGACAAGCGGGGCTGCCTTGTGGGCCATCCTACTTCAGTCAACTCGGGGAGTACGACCCCATACGACAGCAACTCTTCCTTTGAACGGGGCGCCATGTTCCAAGTTTGAAAAATAATGTTGCGTTTTTGTTCGCGATTGCTTGTGAGCAGAACGCTGATGTTGGGTTTTCAAGCATGCATCAATATGGAGACGGCGTGCGGGGTTCGGCGTATCACGTAAGAAAGACGTCTCGTACTTGACTAACGTGGAGATCTGCGGGCGCATCTGAGCAGCTTGATTGATAAATTTTATTGGGAATAGCAGCATTGATAGAAGAGGCCGAGAGAATGAAGGCCTAAGCGTGAACGCCTCGATGAATTCTGGCACAGCGGTTGAGATGCATTAAACAGGAACAAAACATTGGTTTCTCTCCAGTGCTCTCGTCTATTGTGGGCAGAAAATATGAGGCGGGTGGAAAGAAGCGAGAAGATGGATGGTTGCAACGCAAATGTGGTGGCGGTGGCGTTGCATGTCTCCTCGGACCAGCCCCCAGCTCATCTGATGATTTATTCAACATAATAAAAGTCTCCCGCTCTTTTGCCTCAAAACATCTTCCCATGTATAAATATCCGTCACATTACTGGGGCGACTAAATCTTTCGTGCCAGACTTCTTCCAGTACATCGAGAGCTTGTTTGATGTTTTCGAATTGGCGTTTTTGAACCATCAACTGAAGCCTCTGTCTGATAGCATCTGCCTGGGACGCATCCGCGGCTTCCCCTCCAGCGAAGAACAGTGGAAATAGGAGTGCGGTTTCAGGGTAATCATGTACAGGAACCTTGTCCATTTGTCGGATCGTGCTGGAAACATGATGCTGCATCTTGGCTTGGAGCGCATCTCTTTGCAGCATTTGGGTCTCTTGAAACTCAAGCGTGCAGTTGGCCTGCGAGATAACCCGCCTCGTTTGTCGATAAAGATGAATCAGAGAGGCGCTTCGGTAAGCCTCAGCAACGGCAGAGAGAACGGGGCTGGTATTCGCATCATACTGCCAACTATGTAACCGCTGCTCAATGCGTTGACACTCTTGATGAAAATCATTCCACGAATCGGAACTCGCAATTGGTTGTTTAAGACAATTAATCTGGGAGATGTATGTTAGAATGCTAGAAGATACTCCGAGGTATGTGTCGACTCCAACAGCAACACCCATCAGATAATCGCCCTTCATCAGAGGTTCGGTTCCTAGAGTGGCACTGCCGATTATGTCATGGTAAGCGAAATTTCGCAGGATCCATTGGCCTTCGGGGCTCATTTTGAAGACATCAGGCCCTTTTAACGTGCCGTTGGCTGTATCACTTCCGCTTTGGGCCGACATGATGAGGTGTTTTGCTCCGAGCAAGTGATGATACCAATCAAGCTGGTTACCCAGACAAACGTCAGAGGTGAGGAGGGCAAGACAAGCTGCCGCGCTTGTTTCGAGAGAACTTGTGCTGTTTTCTTTCTGAGATACGGATTTGGCCAACGCGGATAACGCGCGAGACCGTGCTTCAAGAGCCGTGATCCTGTAGGAAGAATCCGTTGTTGACATGTGGCCTGATGCCCAAGCAATCAAAGCTTCGTACAGTACTGATGATTCCATCGCCATAGGGAGAAATGCTTGTTGAGTCAGTGCCTTGAAGTAAAAAAAAGTGAGGGGCCGCATACCCGAAAGAAAGGAATTATTCTTGACGCTCGTAGTCAAAAGGCCGGTGAGGACATCGACGTAATATGCCATGATGTGTCGCCTTTTTGATCTCTCAATCTCCCTTCCTGTGTATTCTGGATGATGGAAAAGCGGCATCTCCGGTGCAACGAAGTCAGCATGTAGGGTTTGTGGTCCCTGTCTCGGTTTCCCAGTGTTTCGTCGCTCTAGAACAATGTTCCTCTTTGGCTCGCGAACACACTCAAGATTAAGCCTCAAGCATGCGCCACATGTAGGAAATGTATTTTCTAGGCATTTCTTGTGCCTACAAGTTGGCTTAGTGACCAAGGACTGGGGGTAGTTCGGGGTTGTGTGGTTACCTCTGTCGACAAGTGAGACAACCAGTTCTATCATGACTGGAGCCCTTCCTCCTCTTAATAGTAGGATTTACTGACGGGGGCATTTCGAATCAAATTAAGGGCGATTTATTCAAAAATAAGTCGACGCAACTGGGTGATAGATGGCGCAGAAAAGAAGCAAAGGCAAAATACGTCTCAACTTGTGGGGTTGGATATGAGGAGTGGGTTTAGCGCCATCACCTGACCCACTGAACTTGAGCGCTGGCGACTCGTGGTTGCGCCATGCCACATTCAGTTGCATGTCAAAGTAAAACAACTCTACTCATATATGATTGACTGGATCACCAAAATATCTCATATCTAATGCTGTGTAGCCGCCCTATGGGATGCGAATCACCACTTTGCCAGTGTGGTTGGCACTCCACAAATACTCGTAAGCCTCCCTTGTCTGGTCAAAGTCGAAGACTCGGTCAATGACGGGCCGAATCCCATTCGCTTCAAAACAATCGAGCAAATCCTGCAACTGCTCACGCGACCCAACGACTACACCTCGCAAAATACAATGTCGATCAAGTGCCAAAAACGCGGCATCCGGCCCTCGTAAATCCTTTCCGGCGCCAAGAGGGTCAGGATTAGTGATGTGGCCGATGCTATGGATGATCCCGTTGAACGCAATGGCGTCAAAGGATGCTTGAAGAGTAAGGGTGCCTCCGACTTCGATGATGTGATCTACGCCACGGCCGTTGCTCAAAGCTTTGGCCTCGGTGGCCCAGTCCGGGTTTGTCCTGTAATTGATGGTATGGGTGGCACCCAGCTTCTTCGCTTTCAAAAGCTTTTCGTCAGATGACGAAGTGACAATCGTCTCGGCGCCAGCTGCGTGGGCAATTTGGAGCCCAAAGGTGGAAACTCCCCCGGTGCCTTGAAGGAGAACAATCTGGCCGGGCCGAACGGGCTGAAGGCCATACAAAGCGTTCCAAGCCGTGAGAGCCGCGCAGGGCAAGCAGGAAGCCTCCTCGAAGGATAGATACTCTGGAATCTTGACGACTCCGGTCTTTGGGAAAACGAAGTATTCTCCAAGAAGGCCTTGAATCTCTCCACCGAGCTGAGTTAGTCCGATACTGTATGTGAGACGGCCAGCGATGTGGTCCTGGGTGAAGTTGGCCAGGACCCGATCGCCGACCTTCCATTCCGACACCCCTTCCCCAACCTCTTCAACAATGCCTGGACCAAATGTTTAGACTTCTGCGTGATAGAGGTCAGATTTGGTGTTTCTTACCTGCTCCATCACTCCCGGGAACAAGTGCATCAGGGCCTGGGAAGGGATATGTGCCAACGGCAAGAATCCCATCTCTCCAGTTCAATGAGACCGCCTTGAGACGGACAAGAATCTGGCCAAATTTTGGGCTTTCCTTGGGAACTTGGCGAACTTGAAGGCAATGAAATCCCTTCTTTTCAGGCAAGTAATACTGCTTAAAGGTTTCCGGCATGTTGGCGATGTTGGAACTTTATTTTGAATTGATTTCGATTCAAAGCTGGCAGCTTCTTGGCCTTATATATTTTATCGCAGTTTCTGCACCGTCTGTTTCTCTTCATCAATGACGGCACCATTTCGATCACATTCCTGCTGGCTCAGCGCTCAATCGGCTACCAGTGGATAGTTTGGGCGTGTTTTGCGTGCAATGCGTGTTGTGCGTCCTCTGCGTGTCGGGCGTGTTTGGCGTGTTTGGCGTCGCCCGCTAGTTTCGGTTTAGCCACTGGAGACATGAGCAAAATCTCCTCTCGGATAAACTTTCAAAATGGTCAATCGGTCCGCACCGCCGGCAAGCGAAGCGATTTGGCGAGAAATGAATGTCAAAAAGGAACTTGCATCTTCAATAATAAACCGAGAACCGATGATTTTGTCTGTGACAAGGTGCAGCTTCTAAAGGCTGCCCGATACAACGATGAGGGGCATGGGCAGCTTTTCCTCTGTGAAATCGGGCGTCACTCATGGGTCGATTGTTTCTATCCATTAATCTTGACGAGTAATTCTTGGAACGAATAGCAATGTAGTATTCTGTATTTTTATAATTACAATTATTCCAAGCTGCAAGTTTTGTTGGTGCTGTGAGAGTTGGGGTCAATTTGCTAGGAATCCTTGGTGGCAGTGGGGCTTTGTATCTTGGGCGCTGGGAATCAGAATACTGGATTTGATGTGTGTGGACTACAGCAGGCCACAGTTGAATATGTTTCAAACCAATACCGGTTTTTCCTACCTGCTAAACACCCATGTAACATTGATAGTAACAGCAATTTGCATTGGGTAATAGTAGGTGTAACCTGTGCTAGCTGCATGCAACAGGATAGAAGCTAACGACTGTGCCAAAACATATCCGTTGTAATACAGCAACGTCCACTACCGACAGCGATTATGACTTCCAGTATTGTATGGGCCCATCTATAGAATTAATTCTGGTTGGATATAGCTGCTAACATGATCGTATTTTCGGTTCCCTGATGTGCGATTTAGGTCTTGAGACATATTCAACCGTGGCCTTCCTGTATGAACTCGCCCCATGCGCAAAATGCCAAGATCTGGCCAAGGGCTAAGTCATTGCATTTATACCCTTTTTAGACAGCCATTTCAATTGGGGCGATCCAATAGTGGAGCGGAAAGCGAGTAAGGAGGAGGCAATGCTAGGTAGACCAAGTAAGACATCGCTCTTCATGGTCGCAAGGTCTCTGTTGGCGACGAAAACGAGGAGCTCATCGCAAGGCGTTGTTAAGATTCTTTTTACCTAGGCTGGTCCTTTTTTCGGCATACTGCTAACGTTTTCCATTCGGATGCATAGTGCGGGGTTGAAGGTAGCCGTCATGTCTTGTGACGCTAGGTCCCCTGCACGTCATAATTTTCTATGTCAGAAACTCTCTTTTCGGGTTCGCGACAGATCGCGAAATCCGAGAAATACATGCCAGGGTAGGATTCTAATTGAAAAAGGAATTGGGGGCTTTGTCTTATTATAAATAGGGGCTGGTAATCATGCTGCAAATTTTCAAAAACTCATTACCAACCCGGCGAAGTCTCAAAAACTATTTTGTCCTCTAGATACGGTCACCCAGATTTGAACGCAAATCATCAAGATGAAGGCATTCCGGTACGAAAATTCCTCTAGGGGCTTGGAACTAAAGGAAGTACCTATCCCTGAGCCCGGAGCAGGAGAAGTCCAACTTCAAGTCAAGGCGGCGGGCATGTGTCACTCCGACTGCCACATTGTGTCTGGGATTAGCGACTCTTGGTTGATCAAAAAGCCGCTTACCCTTGGCCACGAAGTCTCTGGCATCATTACTAAGATTGGGCCTGGCGTCACTGGGTTCCGTCCCGGAGACAGAGTTGCAGTTGCTCAGGTGTCCCATCCCATTGAAGAACGTGTTTGGAGCTTGGGGATTGGGCTGGGCTTCGACGGCGGCTACGCTCAATACGCGGTAGCGCCTGTGCGCCGGCTGACCCGAATCCCCAACAAGGTCTCATTTTCGCAGGCGGCCGTGGCGACTGATGCCCTGGCCACGTCATATCACGCCGTTGTAGCTGAGGCTGGTGCAAAGCCAAACATGACTCTCGGCGTCGTCGGACTTGGGGGCTTGGGAATGGCGGGTCTCACATTTGGGATTCTTAAAGGAGCCTTAGTGTATGGAATCGATATCGACGAGGCAAAGTTTGAGGAGGCGCAAACGCTCGGCGCGTCTAGATGCTTCAAGAACTTAGAAGAAGCCAAGGATATTAGGTTTGACGCAATAGTGGACTTTGCGGGAACCGGGTCCAGCACTGCAGCGGCTCTCGGTGCAGTGAAGGAGAGCGGCAAAGTGGTTGTCGTTGGTCTGGCCTCTCAAACGATTATTGTGTCGAGCAACGTGCTGATCCTTCGGACCGTCTCATTGGTTGGTTCACTGGGCGCCACTCTTGAGGATTTGGAGGAAGTCTTGAAGCTTCTTGAAGAGGATCGTATCAATCCGCTGCTCGTGGAGGTACCGTTCTCCGACATACCTGCGAGCATTGACGCCTTGGAGAAGGGTGGTGTCAAGGGAAGGCTGTGGGCAGACCCAAGCAAGGTGGAAGATGGATTGCCTAGGGAACACTTGTAGTCGTGTCTTATCATGTTCATAATTCAATGGTGCGCATTTTCCTCGTTCTCGTGCTCTTTGGGTGAAAGCCAGCTTGCAAAAGCCGACCTGAAGATGCACCGTGAATGACGAAAAATCTGCGAGGAGAGCACTGAAAAAGAGGATGAGCTGGAGAAACAGCGGGCTGGGTCATATGGTCATGGTATCAAACGAGGGATTCAATTCCCTAGTTTACGTTCCACTACCGGTTAATCATGGTAAGGAAATCATTCACTAGTTCGGAAAACAAGACGAGCATGCAATGATATTCAAGTTATTGACGAGTGACGTCCTATTCAAAATTCGACCCATATGCTTATTGGCCATGATGCTTGTCCAAGGTTACTGATGGACACAATAAATCATACTGTGATTGACGCCTGTGTTCTCCGAGCTCTTAAACGGACTTAACCGTGAATCGCTGGTTGGAACCATTGTTGCTGGGCCAGGCAATGAAAGGAGTGCGCCACTCCGTCTTGCCACCCTCGAGATCAATGTAGTTGTTGTCTTCAACGTTGCGGAACCTGGTGACATGGGCATCGTTAACATCAAGTTCATCATCTATCTTAACACAACTCCCGTGGCGGGTCCTACCTAATAGGGACGGTTGGGTTGATGTTTGATACATCAGCGCCCTCAAGGAACCACTGGTGCGCCTCAGTGATTCGCTCAGTGCGATCGCTGGTAATTGGCTTTCCTTGACCTGGTTTCTCATTGTCAGCCAGACGTGTCAAAGTGATCTGATAAATGTGAAATTACCGTTGGTTCGCAGGTATCCCTCGCTTGCCGTGCTCTGGATCACAATTCGGGAACTTTTATTACCGGGAAGGGAGTAGATCCTCCAGATTTCACTCTTGTTTGACTCTGGGTTTTGCTTGCTGTACGTGGAGGATCTGTCAGAGGGTGTGCGATCAAAACCATGCGCTTACTTACAACAAGATGACGGGGTTGTTTCCTTCGTTGAGATCAACATAATCCCTGGTAAGCTCACACTGAATGTTTACAGTTGCCTTGAGGGTAAGCTCAACAACTTCAGTGGACTGGATTCGCTTGGAGACCATTTTGAATGATGCTGTAGTAGATTGGGGTGTGGTTTGTGTGTATGTGTGTGTGGGCTTGAGAGGTTGGTATGTGATGTGTTTTCTTTCTCTGGAATAGAGGAGATCTCATTCATATATATACTTGAAGCCTTTCATTCCTTTATGACAGACTTTTACTTCCAATACTTGTCACTGGCGCAGGTGATGCGAGATCGGCGATATTCCGTTCGCCTTGGCTAGGCCCAGAACCCGACTGAACGCTTTGAGGCTGGCTGAATTGACTGCATGAATTTAATAGTGTGCTTGGAATATCCGGGTCCTTAAACAAATTCGCTATTTGATAACTGTGGATGACGTCTCATGGACCAACGGACTTGATTGCCGCGCAGTGGCTTCATGCGGGTGTACGGGTCACAGTTATGTAATACAGGCACTCGTTTCGAATCACAGCTATATGATGAGCCGATTGGCAATCTTATCACATAAATGTGTCTGTTATTGAACGGCTGGGTAGTTGGGCTGGCTGAATATTCTAATTCCATTTCCTATTTTGATCGGGCCTCCGACGCGGCTTGCTGACGGGCGGCCTGTCCCGTGTACCTATTGGAAGGAATGCTCGTTCTTGATTTAGCATGACTATGTTCACTCCTTGAAACCTTATGACCTTCCGTGGGGCTTTTATTTCGTAATGAGACATTCGTAGCACGTGCTTTGGAGTACCGCCTGGCGAGGTGGAGCAGAGGGAATAACTTCAACTCTCGCTCTCCCAGACTCAGAGTAAGATCTTATGGTGCTACCACTCGCTGACTTTGGTTTGATGATGCGATGAATCCAAGTTTTAGATTCTTCGCGGGGCATAATATCGATGTCGGTGGGATTGGCTGGTCGTATTGGACAGATCACTCCCATGTGTTGGCGCAATAGTGAGTCAGCTATATTGTACGCGCACTACGTTTCATTCCTCCATGTTCGGCTACGCATCATTCCGCTCTATTGACCTAGAAATAGGCCCCATATGCATGCATACGGCCGTTTACGGCTCTAGGCTACGCCTTCAAAGTGGCGAGGCTGGCTGAGACCCGGATCTAACGAACGCCTCGCCAATAGCCTCCGCCCCACCCTCCCATAGTCCCATCATAACCGCCTCTCATGTCTCATAGCCTAATGCGCTCAAACCGCACGCCAGGGAATAATACTGGAGCACAGTGAACAGAGTGAATTCAGTGAACATAGCGGGTGGATGGAGAGTCTAGACTTCCACGTCTTTCAAGTGTTAAAGCGGCGGTGCAGAGCGCGCGCTAAGAGTTGAGTGGGATAACCAATAACATGCATTAAATTGAGGATAATTTTATACGCACTGATGTAGCACCTAGTTGACTCTCTGCCAGGTTGGTCGGTATCTCCTTGACTGAGGATTGAGACTAGTTCCGTCTTTGACCCTGAAATGACCGATCCATGTTACATTACGACGCACGACATCCATAAAAAGACCTGTTGTAGGATCACTAGTCAAGTAAGCATCCTTACAATATAATATTTGGTACCTAGAGAATCTGTATCCTATCGATGCTAAAAGTAGCTTTCTAATTCTGTGAATATGCATGGGGCATTAATTCACGCTGGTCATTTTCTTTCAATAAGCCATTTAACTGCTTCCACCAATTCTTCATCGCTCGCAGCAGCAGCCTTCATTGGAAGCAGCATGAAGCCGTGAGGTAACCCGGGATAAATGTTGAGCTTCACAGGAACTCTATATGAATGCATCGGATTGGTTAATTTATGAATCTCTTTCGATAAAACATCAATAGCACTTACCCAGCTTCCTGTAATTTCTTGGCATACGCAAAACCGTCGTCTCGCAGAGGGTCGGCTCCAGCGACCTGAATATAAGCAGGGGGTAGCCCAGAAAAATCTTTTGCAAGAAGAGGTGAAACACGAATATCTTCGGGTGGTGGGTTATAGTACCCAATGAATTGCATTACGCTAGCGGACGGAAGAATAGGCGCATCCGCATTTTCTTCGTAGCTAGAGAAGGCGAAACCTTCAGGGTGCGCGTTGGGATGAACGACAAATGGATTTCTCAGAATTTGGCCACAAAAGGAAACGGCAGCTGTATCTCTTGCTCGTTGGGCAAGAACTGCCGACTATAAGGTCGTTAGATGATGCGGGCAATAAAACAGGGTAGCGAGCCACCAACAATGTTCGCGCCCGCACTGAGGCCAGCCATGATAATACGTCCTCGGTTGCCTCCCAAGGCCTCGATATTGTCGAATACCTTGTGAGTTTCAGTCAGCCAGGGTGCACTCCACCAGCGCAGTGAGGGGACTTACCCAAAGAACACCAGCCCAGACATCTTCCAGCCCAATAGGAAATGGATTTTCAGGCGCCCTAGTGGTCATTTCTTAGCAAAGGGTCCCCAGGAAGCGCGTGTCTAGTTAGATACTTTCGATAGTCGATACTTGCCACAATTACACCCGTAGACTTGCACAGGGTTCGGCAGACGGCGTCTTCGGTATCCAGGTCACCAATAGTCCACCCTCCGCCGTGTACACTGTCAAGAAATGTCAGGTTAAAATTAGCTACTGATGGGATTCGGGCACATTGTTTTCATACTATATAATCACCGCATGAGCGTCGCATTGTACATCAGGGGTATAGATGCGGGCCTGGTTGGTCCATTCTTTGTACCCAGGAATAGAGATTTGTTTGATGGAAAAGCCGACGGGGGTGCTGTTATCCACCGGACCCCTAGGTTGACGCAGTTCACTGGGTGTACCAATCAAAGCAGGTATCTGGACGTGTTTCACAAACTGTGTTTAATTTGTAAGCCCTGATCTGAACACTGCGTGAAAAGCACAGCGCGAACCTCTGTCCATTCGGGGTTTGGCTCTGCTAGCCCTTGTTGAGCACCGATTTCTGTTTGCATTTTCGAATTTGAGGGGTGAATATTTTGAAATGATGATCACTTTTGTAGGCGTCAGCATTGCTTGATTTAATACATCCCTACTTATAGGAACGAAGGCTTTAGTCATCGACGTGAAGGTTTGGGGGTCATGGGGTGGCAGCCGAGGTTGATCTGGTCGCATGCTGGCATGACACCATGAAAGAAAAGACACTAAAACGTAGGAAAAATTGATTCGCTGGACTGATATCACACAAAATATCGAGTACGTTTTTCTTGAGTCAGACTGACATAACGTTTGAACCCCTCACTTTGGTACCCCAATCTATTTTGGCCAGTCAGAAATTCCTGAATCAACGTGCAGATGACTGCGGAAATGGGACTCCGAAAATAGGAATGCAACCAAATTATGGTAATGGAACAATGGAATTCTGGGAATTGCAGTATTGTGAACAACGTCAACCGGTGTATTTAATTGATCGATTGTCGCCACGAAGTTCCAGCTGGATACCCCACTTGCATCAATTGAAACCGCCCAAATTACCAAGAAAGTGAAATACAGCTTCGCTACTCATAACCATGGCTGCTATTGATGATTCCAAGGCGACCCCTTCGCCTTTCCTTCTTCCAGACCTCAAATTCTTCTCTGACCCCAAGGCTAAGACACGTGCGGGGAATCTATTCACAGAAAAGCTGCACGTGGATTTCCATAACAACCCAAAAACGGGCTATCATATCCCATTTGTTCCCATTGGAGAGCCCGGAAATAGGAAGCTCAAGGTTATAACCATCGGAGCTGGTTTGTGCGGCGTGATGCTCGCGTATAACATCGAAAAACACACCCCTAACGTAGAGCACGTCATTTACGAGAAGAACCCTGAGGTTGGAGGGACTTGGGTTTGTCCGCCCTATTTGACTATTGCATTGAACCTAAATTAGGCTGAAAAATGGCTTTTAGTATCAAAATAGGTATCCTATGGCTGGCTGCGACTCACCAACGTGTACCTATCAGTTCAACTTTGCTATCTCCCCCGGTAAGTCAGCGGATCCAGTACCCAACATCTATCAACTTGACCTTATCCACTCAAGGAGCCTCGTGCAATTCTAACATCTCCCAGATTGGGAAAACTTTTACTCCTCTTCCGATTACTTGCGGCGATACATCAGCAAAGTTGTGGGCAAGTTGGATCTTAAAAAATACATGGTCTTCAACTCTAGAGTCATCGAAGCCCGCTTCAATGACGAGAAAGGAATATGGGAACTCAAAATCGAGCAAACGCTCGTTGACGGCACTAAGAAGATCATAACTGATGATTGCGACCTTCTTCTAGGCGCTGTCGGCATTCTGGACCGCTGGGAACTGCCAAAGATTCCTGGCTTGGAGACATTCAAGGGCCGAGTAATCCATACAGCTGATAGAGCCCAGTAAGTTTAGAGATGCCGCTACAGAAGGTGAATGAATTCCAGCTAAGATCACGGGTTTGCTTAGATGGGGAGAGTATACCAAGGAAAAATGGGCGAAGGAAAGCATTGTTGTCATTGGCTCCGGTGCCAGCAGCATTCAGACTGTACCCGGAATGCAGCCCTATGCGAAGAAGCTAGATGTTTTTGTTCGCACCCCGCCGTGGTTCTTTGCTCAGCCAGAAAAGACCAAAGGCGAAACGAGGCCGCAGGGATATGCATGTAAGTTTGGCCATCACACCTCCTCACAATCGACCCTCAAAATAATGAATTATGCTGACGGGAATGCAGATACCGATGAAGAAAGAGAAGCCTTTCGCAAAGATCCCAAGTCGATGCTGCAACATTCTAAGGCAAATGAGAATTCATTGATGATGGTACATCCTTATCTTTCTGATTCTTTCAAAAGCCGGGCTGTTAACCAGAGATTAGTTGCATCACTTTATGGTTAAGCACAACCCACTTCATCACTCAGTTCGAGGGGTAAGTAGAGTGGGAAATTCATGGGGGCCAGGGACCCAGAGTACCGAGCACAATTTTATCAGAATAATTCTGACTCGATTCTGTTCCCAGGAACTTACCCAGAGAACCCGGGAGCGCATCAAGGATGACCACATCTTCGAGAACATCATCCCCAAGTTCAGTGTCGGATGTCGCCGCATCGCCCCTGGAGACCCATACATGGAGGCGTGAGTATATGAAGTAGTGCGGTTTGTTTTGCCCCAATCGCTGACTCCATTGTAGTATTCAAAAGCCCAATGTTGAAATGCATTTTTGCGGCGTGGCCAAGATTGTAGAGGATGGCGTCATTGATGAGCATGGAAAGAAAGTGGTCTGTGATACGCTTGTGTGCGCAACCGGCTTTGGTACGTAGCACTATATTCTCCATTTTCCATGGCTAACACTTCCGCTACAGACGTATCGTATCGACCTCCTTTCCCGATGATTGGCTTGGAGGGAATCGAACTTAGAAAGGAATGGGAAATCATTCCAGCGAGCTACCTAGGAGTGCGTCTTAGTAGTCAGTCCAGAATTAGCGGCTAATAATGAGAATCAGGTTATGGCACCTCAGATTCCGAATTATCTGAGTACGAAGACCGAAAATAATGCTATATCAGGAACCTAGCTAACTCGTGTCAACAGTGTATCTCGGTCCGAACTCTCCAGTCGAAAGCGGAAGCATTACGGGTGAGCAGGCCTCGGAGCGTGTGGCTCAAGTTTAGAACAAGCTAACGCGTCGAAAAGGCGAACTCGAGGCCCTCGTAGCCTATACTGTGAAAGTTGTCAAAAAGATGCAGAATGACAACATCAAATACTTTGTTCCCAAGCAAGATGTTACCAACGATTTCAACGAACACACTCAAAGTTGGTTCAAGGGAACCGTGTGGGAAGAAAGCTGCAACGCTTGGTGTACGCCACCCTACTAAACTGCTGTCCCATAATTTTGCAACCAATGGCTAATGATTATATCTCTAAAAAAAAGACAAGAACAGAACTACTGGTCGGGTAGATGCCATCTGGCCAGGTAGTGCGCTCCACTACCGTGTGGCCCTGGAAGACCCTCGCTGGGAAGACATGGATATCAAATACCATGGTTCGGTATGTACACTCATTTCTTGCTTCAGAACGATGTTTAACCGGGGTCTGCGGCAGAATCGGTTCCAGTATCTGGGGTACGGGTATGCACCTGTGGACCTCAGCACCGATCCCGACGCCGATCGATCGCCTTATTTGACAATGGAGAATCTTGATCCTCGGTTCTACGAGTAGGATCCACATAGAAATAAGGGGGGATGGTTGGCTTTGACAGTCCTGGGCCAGAAATGAGAATTGAACAAAGAAATATCTGAGTCAGATCCGCCGGCCCCACACACTCCCACTCACCACCATCCAATAGCGATTTCCTTCTCCATATCTCGGCCAAGGAACCGCCGTGAAAGAGCCTCCGACTTTTCCCAAGTGAGTTTAGAATCAACACATGCTATTCGCTTTCTCGCTTCCCCCTCCACTGTGCCGGTGACCTGGGGCTGAACCTTCCCCGCGTTTCGGCATCTCTCAACTCCCCAGCTCCCCGCTTTTTGGAGCCCGTAACTCCGGGATACCAAGAATTGCGGCCGTATAAAAAAAGGCCAGGGCTTGGGCTCGGTCACTCTTTTCGCGCGTAATTTACCACTTTTTGCGTCCAACCTCATCAAAAGCCTTTGTTCTTTCTAACTCTCTTGATCCCACAAATCCCAGCCCGCCCTGGACTTGCACTTATTCCAACTGCAAAGCCTAATTAAATTTAACCACATTGGGAAAGCCATCAGATGACAACATGAGCACCCCTAAGTCTAAAAAAGCTTCGCCACTAGAAAATATGTCCGGAAAAGCCGCCGGAGACAAGCGTCTAAAGAAACGCGAGCTTGATCGCAAGGCTCAGCGAATGGCACGGGAGCGAACAAAGAACCGCATCACACAACTAGAAGCAATGGTTACGCATCTCAAACAAGAAGATGCTAATGCTCGAATATTATCTCTGATGGATCATCTATCACAAGTGACAAGGGAAAAAGATAGGCTCGTGAACGTTTTGGAGTCTCTGAACTTTACCATTCGCAATCAGCTCCGAGATGCGGGGAAAAGTACGGGCCATCCATCTGTTTCCGAAAAGGCACCATCATGGACTCCACAAAGGTTTTGTGCTGATAATACAGAGCCGGCCCTTGAGAATGATGCATCATCCATGCACATAGGCACTGATGTACCCGTTGATGTGCTCGATCCTCGGTTGTTGGTGGACTCCCAATCCCCATCTCACGATAATGATATTTTAGTCGAGAATATGTACAGCGATTTTCTCACCAATCTCTATTCTTCACAAGAGATCACAATTCCACCAACACTATCCGATCTTTTCCCAGGCGGTAGCTGCAATACAGATGATGTTATCATACCTGGAAGTCCTTCAGCATGTTATTGTGCCACACGTGTTCCTGCTGGAGATTGGGCTCCCAACTTCAATCTCTGGCGAGCAGTCAATGTTGTTTTGGCAAGGCCGAGCCAGACAGAAATTCAAGCTGATACAGAAGATCACCTGAACGAAGACACAGTAATCCGGGCGGTAGTAGAGGGATGGGAGAATGTCGAGCACCGAGTCGCCGTCAAAGAATCCTGGAGCAAGCTCCAAGAGATTGATGAAATGGGCTGGAAGGAGTGTCAGCCAACTGAGAGGCTCGCTACTTTAATAATCATCTCTCTAATGATGGCCTATCAACGCGACCCGACGCCAAGCAGACGGGCGTCACTGCCGCGTTCATTGTGGACTAGGTAAGGCAAACGACCTCGGATCAAAAGCTAGGCTTCTAAACTTTTCCAAAGACCATCGCAAACCATTCCACATACGCGTGCAATAGATTTCTTCATGTGGTATGAAGTGTCCTCCTCAAATGTTGTTTTCTTGCTTAATCGTTGACCTAGGCCCGCTCTACGGGAGCGATTTATCTTCTTCCAACACCAATACTGCACAAACCTCTTTTGGCGTGTGACCCTTTCCAATCTAAGAATAATGTGGCCGTTTGACTTTCGAGATGCATACATGAAGAATCAGCAAACGGGACAATATCACTTGTCGCCTCGTTTCGAGCAATGCATCTTCAACCCGAACTCCTGGACGATGGCGCCAGACTTCTTTGAGCATTTCCCCGAGTTGGGCGAAGATATCCCGTTATATCCCGGCATGTCGATGAGTGGCCCAAGTCAGCTCCAAGCGTTGCAGAGCGTGGGGTAGACAAAAGGTGTATTGCATTGGCCTGGTTGAAAGTTGAGTCTTGGAATAATATGGCGCGAGGTAAAAGTTATTGCGGGTAGTGTTGGGTTGGCATGAAAATGAGCCTTACAATTTGGCATTGAGAAGTCATTGTCAGAATGAGCCGCAAGGACATGTCATGTTTGTCTCTATTTAGTCCGTCGGCTTTAAGGAATGGAACTCTATGTTTTACGTCCAAAGAGGACCCTTTCTAAAATCACATGACACAGGGCAACCTGGCTCCGATGACATAAAGATCGACAAGATCAAGTACACTGGACTCCTGCATTAGTACAGTACCATGCAGAAGCTACTTGGTTGAAGATCCGGCTCGATCGTGCCCTAAATATTCTTCTATCCTCAAGCAATTCCAATTTTGCGATTCAGCCACAACAAACAGCCTGTCGCCGCTCGGAATGTGCACGAGGTAGTACAAAGCCCAGTTCTGGAAGAGGGGCACGCGATCGATGGAAAACGCAGCAGCAAGGTTGTAAGAGCCCTGCGGGGAAGAATAGTGGTTATTTTAGTGCGGGAGGTAGTCTACCTTTTACGTAACATTATTCTTGAACAACCTTATTTCTCCGTCTTCTCCATTTCTCTGTTATTGTGGCATTATAACCTTTGCTGCGCATCATTCTTCATCACGTTCACGACAGATTAGGGTCATACCTTAGTACGACAATATGTATTGAAACAAGATTTAGAACTATACTGTAATGAGCATATTCGTTCCTGGGACTACGTCATCCGGTGGTGCGTTGACGGCATCATGGTCAAAGACTAAAACAGCCTCCTCCGCACACAAAGTGCAATTCACAAATATCGTAAATTTCAGGCTGAGAACAGAGGGAAAGCAATAGAGGAGAAATATTCCCCCTATGTAACGCGCTCTTCTGTTGTGTACAGATGGGCTTATGACTAGGAACTATCTGCAAAATTATGATATTTGATCTGTTCTGGAGAGAGTTCTTACCGGACTTGTGAATAGGAAATATCGAATACACATTCAAGACCAAGACAAATGAGCCTATAAATTGTTCTAGTTCCTTGCGGGCTTCGGATTCATCACATTCTGGTACGGATGCGGGTCGTAAATCGTTGTATTTGTAGGTCATTTAAAGAATAGACATTGCACTGACGGCTCATGACACGTATAGTCCTTGTGATGTGATTTGATGTCTGCATGTTTCTCAGTGAACCTAAAGGCTAGTGCTCCAGATCCGTACTTAAAGCTACCGAATCTAGCACGTGATTATGTATTACCTTTCTAGTGCATAGCATGCATAACTTGTATTTAGGGGCAAGAGGTGACAAAAGCTGCCTTCTGGGGCTAGAGATAAACCCCTGTAAGGGCGGCTGGAAGCCGCTGTTAGTGGTAGCTAGCGGCAGCCGAAGGCCGCCACTAGCAACAGCGGAATACCTAGGATTGCTGGCAAAAAACATCTAGTGAGAGGTTAGCGGGCGATCATCCCCCACAGCGGCAACTGGTACATATATAACCCATACTCCTGGTTGCCGTGTCTTGTATTCCTTGTCAACAGTCGACCAGAATAATACCAGTCAAATGCTGCCAGCGTACGAGCAGCTCCGCGAGACAAGGGCGCGCCCTCCGAACCCCGTCGCATATAACGGGCGGAGCCATGATATCATGGGCATGAATGATGACGGCAAGCTTCTACTGCGGGACGATCGCGCAATTCACCTGGATGTGCGAGTGGAGAGCTTCACTGACCGCCCGGTGATGCTCGACGGCCTACGCTGGCAGGTGGTCTCCCTCGAGGCCCTGACTGGTCCATCGGATGCGATTCTCCAGCTGGCAGACCCGCAGGATGCCTCTCGCCTGTTGATGCTCACGGGCGACGACACCACGAGAGTGCAATTTCTCGGCACTGATTGCGAATACACTCTCGGCCCGGTTAAGCACGGCATCGTGCGCATGTCGCCCAGCGTGCCATGTGGCATAACCGAAATGTCGTTGCAGCCCGGCCAGCAGTTCGAGGTGAGGCTCCGTGACCGTGAACTCGAAGGACCATACCTTGTTGAGGTGGGGCACAGCGGCTTGCTGGTGGCCGAGGGCCTGGACCAAGATGGCAATCTTCAGCACTTGACAATCGGCCCAGACGACATCGCGCCGCGATACGAGACAGTGGATTCAATAGATTTTGGGACCAGCTTCGATGTTGATGCCTTTTTGTTCCGGGAGGACCAGCTCCGCGGCCGTGCCACAAGCATCGGCGCCGATCCGGATGGTGGGCCAGTCCAGGACCCGCTCCTCGGGCTGCTGTCGCCCGGCGCAATCCCGCTGCTGACAAGCGGCATCGAACATCTGGCTGTGTTTGAGCAATTCATTCGCGACCACACGCCGCCCGAAACAACTGTGTGCTCCAACGGCCCGCGCCGGCTGAGCCTGCTCAATATTTCCATCACCAACCAGGGCGATGCGCGCGGCGTGCTCGACGCCCTGGTCGGGTTCCGCCAGCAGAATCCAGAGGCCGACATGTCCATTGTCGTATCCAAGCTGGGCCCAGCCGCTTACCAAAACTCGCCCGAGTATGTCGAGTACGTCGACACGCTGGACCAAAGCAACATCCGCGTCGACACATGCACCGGGGCCGACGGCCCAACGCGGCAGGTGATGCACGCCAAGGGCATCGTGATTGACGAGCACGTCATGTTCAGCACGGGTGCCGTCATGGACACCTGGCCCATCAACAAGGCCGACTTCTCCATCGAGCTGCCGCCGCTCGAGGCATCCGTGTTCCAGCGCTACACGGACGAAGCCGTCCACGGCGACGCGACGCCCGAGCGCCGCAACGAGCTCGCGGCCAACCTCGCCAGCCACGGGGTACTCATCAACGACCCGGTCGCGGGCCTGACGTACATCAGCCGGGCGCAGGACGCCTTGATCCGCGGGGCATCGCGCCAGCTGACGGTCAGCATGTCGGAGCTGGTGGACCCGGCCGTGACACAGACGCTCATCGACCGAGCGGCCGGCGGCGTGCAGGTGCTGATCCAGATCCGGCAGCTCGACCCGGTCTCGGCGCAGCTCCTGGCCGACGCCGTCCCGCGGCTGCGCGGCAGCCTGCGCCTCGAGAACATGAGCTGGTGGGAGCCGCGGCCGCACTTCAACGCCATCCTGGCCGACGGGTGCGTGGCCTACCTGGGCACGTCGTACCTGTGGCCGACGCAGCGCAGCATGGTGCACCAGGGCCGCTCCTTCGAGAACGGCGTGCTGCTGGGCGGCGACGCCGTCGCCAGCGTCGCCGCCCAGATCGAGGAGCTGCGCACCCACGCCTACACGAACCGGGCAGTCAACCTAGATGTCAGCAGCGGGTGCCCGGCGTGCGCGACGCCGCCCTTGACCAAGCACTATGTACACCAGACGAATATTCTTGAGCGCTTTATTTGTGATTACTTTTAGCCCTGCGCCGGCTAACCAATGTCAGGATTAAAAGCTAATAAATGAACAAAAAGTTTGTAGTTGCTTCATGATTTCGTAGCAGCTTTTCCGTAGCCGTAGACTCTATCCTGGGATTCGGATAGTGGGTTTACCAGCGATTATCTCAATCCAATTGTAAGCTAGCCTGGGTGGAGCCGCTTGGGCGCCCTGACCGCGATAATTTTTGCCCCTTTTTAATGTCGCCATCGACCCAGGACACCCAGGACACGACGACGAGTTATCCAGCTGTGGGCATGAATGAGGGATATTAGGTGAGTAACGTATGGTGCCTAAAACACAAGACATTAGTGCCTCAATCGTAGTGCTTGCAAGCCGCGCTCAAGATGCACATCGCTGGTGCACTGGGATCTCTGATCCTCGTCGCCTCGGCTGCGGCTTATACGTGGGATCCCCTCCCAGATGCCAATAGCAACATCGTCCGAAAGCATGTCCTGGAAAGGAGCTCAATGATGCAAACTGAGGGAAAATATAGACGAGGTGATTCCTTGCCTCATCACCATTATGCTAGTTTCTAACATGCCAAAGACCATGAGTTCAGACAGAATCTATCCCCCGTGGCGAAACAAGCAGCAGAAATTGTCCAGAGAATCCGACAGGATGAAATTGAAAATTTCTGGCCAAAGACTTTCCTTCCCGGGTCCGACAATAAAGGGTTTGCGGGTGAGATGTTCTCACTAGCTCGCGATCAGATTCCTCAAACGAAGCTGTGGAAGATTGTCAAACGCATGCCAAAGGGCGCGTTGCTACATGCCCACCTAACAGTAATGCTGCCTTTTGAGACTTTGTTAGAGATTGCTTTGCAAAACAATGGCATGGCCATCTCTTCCTCGCAGAACTTGGCCACCCAAGAAGCGCGCCAGAGCGCCGTGCTCAGATTTTCTCACCATAATAGCTCCATCCCGGCAGAGCCTTCGATCTATTCGGACGAATACGTGCCCGGAACCCCGATATCACTGCAAGTCGCCGCCAAGAGCTTTCCTGAAGGAGGAGAATCTGGATTTCGTAAATTTTTCAAGGCGAAAATGGCGATTCCGCCTGAGGAATCTACGCATCACGAACTCGGCGTGGACCAGATCTGGGAACGCTTTGGAACCTCATTTGTCCCGGCAAGAGACATCGTCACCTACGAGCCCGTCATTCGCACTTTTTACCAGCGACTTTTTGAACAGCTGGTGGACGATGGCATCAGCTGGGTAGAAATTCGTGGCGGAGGCCCCAGTCCAATCATTCACGAGGGGCAGCAGGACGTTGATCCAAGTCTGGATATCTGGTGGGAAATTATGGAAGACGAAATCGCCAAATTCCAGTCCACCGCCAAAGGCAAACACTTCTGGGGTGCACGGGTCATTTGGGCCGATTTTCGGAGCTTGAGCCAGGCGCCGCTGGTTGACGGTGAGTGCAAACGCTCGTCTCAACATGCAAGACTGACACTAGATAAAAAGCTATGAAGGTGGCATTGGGCAGGAAAGTCAAATTTCCTAGGCTAATCAGTGGCTATGACGTTGTCGGGCAGGAAGATCTTGGCCGCAGCCTACTAGACTTAGCCCCAGAGCTCTTGTGGTTCCAAGAACAAGCAGCCAGGCTGAATGTCACGATCCCGTTCTTCCTCCACGCCGGGGAAACCCTTGGCGACGGAAATTCAACCGACCAGAATTTATTTGATGCTCTGCTCCTCGGTAGCCGGCGGATTGGGCACGCCTTTTCGCTGTACAAGCACCCTTGGCTGATTCAGGAGGTCATCAACAACAAGGTCATGGTCGAGGTGTGCCCAATCTCGAATGAAGTGCTGCGCTTAACAACCGATATCCTACACCACCCGCTGCCTGCTTTGATTGCGCACGGCATACCAACGTCGATCAGCAACGACGACCCTGCCATTTTAGGCCAAGATGCAGCTGGCGTGAGCTATGACTTTTACCAAGTCATCCAGGGCTTTGATAATATTGGGCTTGCTGGGTTGGTGCGTAACTCTATGCTCATTTGCGTACTGCTATTGATTCTAACATGCACAGGGAGCTTTGGCGCACGACAGCCTACGCTGGTCTAACTTTGAAGATCAATCCGACCAAGATTGGTTGCGGGACATTGACCTTGCTGAAAGTGGAGGTGGCATCAAGGCAAAGCATTTACGAGATTGGAACCAGCAATGGGAGAAATTTTGTGAATGGATTGTTGAAGAATTCAGACCTGAATCGCGAGACGAGCTATGATGCTCAAGACTCAAGTCATCGTCTCATCTCTAACTTGATTCAAAAATAGCATGTCTCTGGTGCAGGGTTTATCGCAAAAGAAATCTAAATATTTATTCAAGATTATATACAAAAAGGTATTCTCATACACCTGAACAGCCTACTTTACCCAGGCACGGTCACCTAGCGCTCTACCTCAAGATTTATAAGATTCAGAAGTTTCAAACGCCGCTTCCATCCATTCAATCGACTTGGACTGCTGCTGAAAAGACCTGCTGGGTGAACGAGTAATGCGTAGTGATCGGGGCAATGGTTCTCTTGGTGCAACCCTTGGACACGGCGACATGATCAAAACGGTCAGCAATCCAGCTCAGGTAGTCGACTTGGGCAGCCTGGAAGGAAGGGTCGTGGTCAAGATCGGGGTACAGCAAGAGCTCAGCAGCGGACTCGGGATGGTCACTGCAGGTCTGGTCAAAGTCCTCCTCCATGGTTTCAGTGTAGGTGACGGTGTCGTTCACGCCTTGGATCACCAGCATGGGAGCAGCCAGCGCATGGGATCCAGCACCGTTGAAGCGCTTCTGCCAGTCGACAACATCGGGGTGCGTGAGCCAGCTGGTATTCTTGTACAGCTGGGCTTGAGTGAGGCTGCTGTAAAGGGTAGAGCCGGTTTGCACACATCCTTGGTTGGAAAGCGGGATCCGGCTTGCAACAATGTCACTCACGTAGTCCTCGACCTTGATGGACTTGTAGAGCTTGGAGATGGACTGCAGGAGGTAGATGGAGACTACGTCCCCGACCGCTCCTCCGTTTGCGCGGCGGAACGACTCTGGGATGAGCGACAGGGGCCGAAGAGCCGGGGCAGCCGAGACGGCGCCGATGAAGCCGCTGGTTCCATTGCCTTTCCTGGCTTCCCGCTCATTGGTTCGCCACGCCGTCAACCCGCCCTCGCTGTGGCCGATTACCACCCATTCCTTGGAGACGCGACTACCAAGAGCCTCTCGAGCAGCAGCGAGACCGTTGCTAACATCGGCAGCATGCAGAGCGCCAGACTCATACATGAAGCCCTGGGGAATATCGCTTCCCTGGCCTGCATAGTCGGGCGCAATGACAGCATAGCCTGCCTGGGCGAGAGCGAAGGGGGCCTCCCATTCGTAATAGAGAGCTTTATGGTTTGTCGGGGCGCATTGGCGGGTGTATCCGGCAGTTCCATGTGCCCAAACAACAGTGCGAAGTGGCTTGTCATTCCCCAACGGGTTGGACCATGGGATGAGGGCAAAGGCGGTGGCCGGAATCGGCTTCCCGTCAATATCTTCGGTCATGTAGAAGAATCGCGAGAGTGACATTCCAGCAGGAATGGTCCAAAGTTGGGATGCCTGGTTAGCAGTTAGGTCCTGCCATTTGACAAGATCCCCAACTCGATAAGCCGACAGATTGGAAGGGTTTGTGTAGAAGGAGTCGACTTTGACATGAACGTTGACCCATCTCCTCATATCCGCGCTCAGGGCGTTTCGATACGCAGTCTCGCAGGCGACATTGCAATTGTCACGGTAGTCTTGAGCTCGGGCTCCACGGTGCAAAATTGCAAGAGCCACGGAGCTCAATGCCAGCCACTTTGAAAACATTGCCGCAACTTGTTTACTCCGCAATTTAGGATTCAGTGGAATGGATTGAAGGAAGATGGAAAGATTGATCTGAGTTGTCCATGAAGATAAAGATAGTCTTGGAGTCGGGAGTCCTCGATATATATGCAGAACTATTTGACACAACTAGCATATAATTAACCATTGATTCAATCTTAAACCTTTATTCATCTCTGTGGGGTCGAATATCTATCTAGTTTGCTTGGCAAGCCGTTGCGGGGCCTTGGGATGGGCAACTTTCGTCGTGATAGGGCATATCGTAAAGGCGCTGGAATTGAGTGGAATGAAAGCACTTCTGCCTACACGAGTCGTAGAAATACGGTGGCATTTATTTATAAGGAAGCTGGCGAGCATATGGCTCATGTCATGAATATTGAGTTGCATTACACTCCACTTCTTTTCCGCGCTCCTCTGACTTCCTGAATAGGGTAAGTCACTATCATGCACTGTGACCCACACATCACCCGAGCCCCGAAGCTGACCATGCCCGGCACCGTCCTGGACCTGATGCTTCCGAGGTTGGATTTTCTCTTGACCGCGCTAAAACTTCACTTCGGCATTGGAGCAAGTTATTTGTCCTTTCGCATTCTTTTTTGGAGTGCTGCAATTTTGGCTTGGTCTTAGATGGGTGGAGATGGTAGCGACATCCTTGAGTCTCTTGCGATATGGATGCGATGGGCATGACTACTAACACGAGGGCAATGGCCCGGAAGTCTCCCGCTCAAAAATAGGATCAAGTAGGCGTTGAATATCACTAAAACGAGATTATAGCTTTTCGGTGCACTCAATCTTGTAGAAGGAATTCCTAGCCAAGCGGGCTTGATCCTTTCTCGATCTCCGTGGCAGCTGGCACTGTTCTCGGTCGAATTATGGCACCCTTTAGTCAACGCTGCACCGGGCGACGAAAAAATAAGAATACCGGGGTAGTAGCGGATAAGACATGTCGAAACAAACGCCCCGCTCAGCCGCTTTGGATAGTGGTGATGTCTCCCTCAATTTCTCTTGGCGCGTTTGGTTGATTTCGCGTCTCTGCTCTCGCCTATGAACAAATCCATGGGGTGTTCGGACATTGAAATCAAACAAACCCTGTCACTATAAATAGAAAATAATGTCATCGCTAACGAAGCGCGTTTGGTGGCTTCAAATGCGCATCAACCGACCGTTGTAAATCTCCTGGCCAACACTGGTCCAAGACAAGCCACATTTTTCGACCAGTGGCAATCGTCCAATATAACGAGATCTATGTCACCAAGGTATCCACACGTCTTAAATCCTGCCGACTACACGGGTTCACAACCTGACAGAAAAGGACATGAACGCCGATCACAATAACTCGCAATTGGCGTTGGGAAAGAACACCTCTAATCTGAGCAGAGGCGAACAGGAAAACGGCCTGCCTTTCTGCGCGCAAAATTGTCATGAAGATGATGCCGAGGGGAAGAAATTCAGTATTCAGATTGGTAATGAAATCCAATGCAGTTCTATTAGGTCCTCATATACACAGGTAACCTTTCTCCATCTTCAGATGCTTGGTGCTATCATAGCGAATCTTCAGCAGGTGGATGACATCCTACAGCGCCCCCGACATGGCAATTGCCTGATTGCGCATCATTTGGTAGCCTTGTGAACAGGGGAGTATAAACCCAGCCATTATGGGAAAATGACCGACAAATCGTGATTGTTGCCTGGGGAAAGAAACAAGTTTAGAAGTTGTCATGGCTCCATTGTCGTTGGCCAGCGGGGCCGCATACCACATCTCACCTCGTGGTTGCTCGGTTGGATTATACGATTCAGTTCGTTCCACGAACACCATGGATCAATCTGTATTAATACTTTCAGGCTGCAGGCACATCAGAACTGTATCTCCTTTTACTTTCGCTCTCTATCAATCTTTCTCAGCACTCCTTCCCTCAGGTCGTTCCTTTCTGAATTTCCCTGTCGCTCATTCTTTCGACAGTCACTCCTTTGTTAGTCGCTCCTTACAGTCTCTCCACTTTACCTTCAATACCATTGTCTAGAATCGGCTTCGAGCCCTTCTGCACAAAGTCCTTCATTATTTTATCCTTAATCATGAGTAAGCCACTCAAGGCATACCTAGCACTATGGCTAGCATGGGCGTGTTGCGCTTCGGCATTTGTAGCATCCGAGCCCCCAAAGTTGACGAAAAGGGCTGTTATTGACAACTTTGATGATAATATCCCAGGCTGGCCATACGCCGGTTGCTTCCCCAAAACACAGCTTGCATCATGGCCCTTTGGACCACCTACTAGCATGTCAGCCCTGAGCTCTCCGGTGGTATGTGCTGCGTTGTGCTCAGGTTCACAATTTTTCTATCTGATTGGCACGTAAGTAATGTTTGAGACGCGGAAAACCCGGGGTGCTGATGAAGTTCTCAGGGACTGCCTTTGTGGTGGAAGCTTCGACACTAGTACCGGCAAAGTCAGCGATAATTCTTGTAACACTCCATGCCTCGGAAATACGGCCTACAGCTGCGGCGGACTCTACACTGGGGCTTTTGCTGTGACCCTCTTCGGCTCCGTCTACGGTCCATACTCGGCACCTGTTCAATCGGCTGCAACCACGACCCAGCCAGCTGCATCCAACAACGTGATCATGATACTTGCAGACCCAGTCGAATCCTCTACATCTACTGCAGCGTTCGGTGCAGCCATTTTGACCTCAAGTGAGGTTGGAAACGTACTTGTGTCCACCATATCAGCCGTGGTCTCCAGCACATCGGTCGATCTCCTTGCCGGGGCTGGAAGCGTAGCTGAGTCTGCTACAGTGTCATCTGCTGCGATTATTAGCACGGCTGGGAATGTGATCGGATCCGTTGTCCCCACCACGGATTCGATCACATCCACGCAGGTTATCGGCGCGATTGGTAACGCAATTGAATCCGCCGCCACCGCTACAAGCTCGATTGTATCTACTCAGATGCTCAGCGTGATCGGTGCCGGGATTTGGGTTGAATCCAGCGCCGCTACGACAATCCCAAGCGCATCCACCGGGCTGCTTGGTGAAGCTGGAAGCGTGGTTCAGTCTGTTTTACCGACGACGTCATCCGCTGGGATTATCGGTACGGTTGAGAGCATCCTTACGTCTGCAGTCCCAACCACAGATTCAAGCAGATCCACTGGTATACTTGGAGGAGGTGGAAGTGTGGTGGAATCTGCTTTGCCTACAACTAGTTCAAGCGCAGCCGCGGGGCTTCTGGGTAGCGCCGAGAGTGTGGTCAATCCAGCGTTACCGACGACTTTAAGCACATCCACCGCACCACTTGCTGGAGTTGCAAATGTGGTTGAACCATCTATTACTACAACATCTGCAGCAATTCTAAGCACGGCTGCAGACGCAATTGGATCCGCTCTGCCCACAACAGGTTCAAGCGCAAGTCTTGGGCTTCCAGGTGATGCTGGAAGTGTGGTTGAGTCTATTCTATCTGCTACAAGTTCTGCTGCGCCAGGTGGTATTCTTAACACTGCTGTAAGCGTGGTCGAGTCTATTTTGTCCACCACAAGTTCCAGTGCATCCGATGCCCTTCTTGCTGGTGCTGGAACTTCTCTTGAGTCAGCTCTGCCCACAGGTTCAGGCATCTCCGCTGCATCTCTTTCCGGAACTGGAAGCATAGTTGAATCTTCTATTCCCACGACATCATCCGTGGGAATGCTTACCTCGGTTGGAAACGTGGCCGAATCCGCTTTGCCTACATCAGTTCCCGTGATACCCCCTGTGCCTCTTGCTGCAATCGGAAACGCTGATGACTTAGCTTTGCCAACAATTTCAAGCATATCCACTGCATCTCTTGCTGGAATCGGAAGTGTGGCTGAACCTGCTTTGCCCACTACAGGCTCGAGCACATCCATCGATCTCCTTGCTGGAGCTGGAACCGTAGTTGGATCTGCAACAGTGTCATCTGCCGCAGTTATTAACACGGTTGGAAGCCTGGTCGCATCTGTGTTGTCTGCTTCAAGCTCCAGTGCATCTGGTGGTCTTCTTGGCAGCGCTGGAGGTGTAGTTGAGTCAGTCCTGCCCACCAGTTCAATCCCATCAATTGCCTCGGTTACGGGAATAGGAAGCGACATTGGATCCACAACGTCATCTTCTGGAATTCTCAACACAATTGAAAATGTGGCTGAATCGCTTCTCACTGCAAGTTTAAGCACCTCCAGTGGAATACTCAGTATAGCCGGAAACGTGGCTGAAACCGCTGCGCTGACGGTAACTACTGGGACACTCAGTGCAGCTGAAAGTGTGATTGGAGCTGCTTTGCCCACTGTGAGCTCAATCATAGCTACCGGGGTTACAGACGGCATTGGAAGTGCGACCCTGCCCACCGGGCTCACTGTGGCAACTACCGAGGTGCTTTCTGCCACTGAAAACGTGGCTGGGTCCATTGTATCCGCTGTCGGTTCAAGCATCTCCACCGGGATCTCTGATGGGGTTGGAAACGCGATAGTACCTACCGTGTCTACCACATTTTTGACCATATCTGCCGGAATTACCAGTGGGTTCCAGACTGTCGTTGCGGGGCCGAGCGCAATAATCAGCTCAGTATCAACTGCCGTTGCTGCTACAGCCACAGGAACTCTCACATCTCTCCAATTCAACGCCAATAGTCCTCAAGGCTGGAGTTATTATGGTTGTGTAACTTGGGGAAATGGCCTTCAGGGTTTCACCGTGGCCAATTTAGTTGCTTTGAACTCTCCTGCATCATGTGCGGCGGCATGCTCAAATGCCCAATACTTTGCGTTGTTTACTGGGTAAGAAATGCTGAAATCACTTGGAACCAAAGAATGCTAACCTTGCTTCTAGTACATGTTGGTGCGGAACCAACGTGGACGTGGCCAATATTGTCCAGCATACGCCATCAGAATGCGGCCTTACCTGCCCGGGTGATTCAGCAAGTTATTGCGGCGGAACTCTGAGTGTACTTCGCCATCGTGATGTCACTACACTGGTTTCTATGTATAACCAAACCACCGAATCATCCACGACAAGCATGCAAAGCACATCCACCGGGTCTACACAATCCAGCTCAACTGGCTCCAGCACCTCTCTTGGAACTTCCACTTCTGGATCCACAGACTCGAACACATCCACCGGGGTGAGCACATCTAGCACAGACTCAACTGCCACTGTATCTAGCACAGACACTGGGTCTGGAATCACGACTGGGGCCAGCTCTACAATTACAACGGGGACCACGACATCTACCTTGAGTGTCACAACAGCTTCAACAAATTCACCCACATCTGTTAACACAAGCACCTCAACGGATTCTGGCTCATCAACAGCGTCCAGTGCTTCAACTTCGGTAGAGCCCAGCACTTCTACTACAACTGCAAGTGCATCAGTTGAGACTAGCACTACGGCACAGTCTAGCACATCCACCAACTTGGGCACATCGACAGGGACTGCTGCCAGCTCAAGCACGTTGGTTGATCCGAGTACCGTGACACAGTCTAGCACGTCTACCAACCTGGGCACATCAACAGGGACTGCTGCCAGTGATACAACGAGTACTGCGATACAGTCCAGCACCTCTACCAATTTGGGTACATCAACTTCAGACGCGTCCAATACTTCTACAAGCAGTACTCTGGTCACTCAAACTTCATCTACCGGATCTGATACGCTGAGTGCAACTCAGTCTAGCGCATCTGTTGCTTCAAGCACATCGACCTCGGTCAACCCCAGCACTTCTGCCGGCACCAGCATTGCTTCCGTCACATCCACCGGGCTTGATGCATCAAGTACAACTCAGTCTAGCACTTCTGTTGCTTCAAGTACATCAACGTCAGCTGATCCTAGTGCTTCTACTGGCGCCAGCACCACTTCTGTCACATCTGCCGGATCTGATACATCGACTTCGGCCAATCCCAGTACTTCTACTGGTACCGGTATTACTTCCGTCGCATCTACTGGATCTGATGCATCAAGTACAGTCCAGCCTACCACATCTATTGGGGCTACGACTGTGACTTCTACTAGCGACACAACCGATTTGAGCATGACTCAATCTAATACTGCAACACAATCCGGCATGTCTACCTCTTTAAGCACTTCAGTATCAGTCGGGCCCAGTACTTCTATGGGCACTAGCATCACTGCCCTCACCTCTACTGGATCTGACACATTTAGTACAAGTGCTACAAGCAGTGATATGACGTTGTCGAGTATATCGACTCAGACCAGCACTGTAGCCCCATCCGGTACAACTTCCGCCTCAAGTACATCTGCAGCATCCAGTTCATCAACTGTCGCTGACTCAACTGCATCTCTTTCTTCGACATCAGCCGTCTCTAGCTTGCCAACAACAGCAAGCTCCGAAAACAACTCTGGCACAGTTACTTCTGGCACACTCTCAAGCTCCACAGGAACCAGTTCCATTGGGTCTAGCCAAACTGGTACCCCGGGTAATTCGGCGACTTCGACAGATTTTAGTACATCGACTGGATCCGCCGCAACCACCGGAACTAGCACGGCTCAATTGACCACTTCGCTTGATTCCAGTACCTCTCCTACTAGTGTAACACTGTCAAACACAGGTACTTCGTCGGTTACCTCACAGCAATCCAACACCCTGTCGAGCTCAGTGAATTCAGCAAGTAGCACTGCGTCCACTATCTCTACTGTCTTAAGTGTACTTGCGGATGTTAATTCCTCCACGGAATCCAACACATCAACTGGATCTACCACAGGTACTGGGACCAGCACCGTTGGTTCTAGCACAACAGGCAATAGTATGGTTCCAAGCTCAAGCACATCGAGTAGTTTTAGCATAACAACCAGCCCTGGTACATCCACTTCTCAAAGTACTTCCAGCGAAATCAACCTAAGTACAACTCAGGCAACCACGTCGATCGATCTCAGTGTAACGAGTCAGTCTAGTTCGCCAACTAGTACGGGCATGTTGACAGCATCTGGTACTACGCCTCAATCTAGTATTTCAATCAGCTCGAGCACGTGTACGGCATCCAGCACTGGCACTGAGACGGGCACAACGATGCCGAGTGCAAGCAGCCAATCTAGCACCGCAACCCAGTCTCCATCTAGCACGCCAACAAGCTTCACTACATCTACTGTGTCTAGTACCACCACAGACACCAGTGCATCACCTCAATCAAGCACAACAAGCTTTGTCACATCCACAGGATCTACCGCCACAACTGAAACTGGTACAACAACTCAATCCAGCACATCAAGTTTAGTTACATCCACTGGATCCAGCACCACAGTTGAAACCGGCACAACGACATCAAGTGCAAGCAGTCAATCTAGCACGCCAACAAGCTTCACTATATCCACTGGGTCTAGTCCCACCACCGACACCAATGCATCATCTCAATCGAGCACATCAAGCTTTGTTACATCCACTGGGTCCAGCACCACAGCTGAAACTGGCACAACAACATCAAGTGCAAGCAGTCAATCTAGCACATCAACCAGTTTTGTTACATCAACGGGATCTACCACAACTGAAACCGGTACACCAACTCAGTCAAGTACATCAAGTTTAGTTACACCCACTGGATCTAGTACCACAGTTGAAACCGGCACAACGACACCAAGTGCAAGTAGTCAATCTGGTACATCAACCAGTTTTGTTACATCCACGGGATCTACTACCACATCTGAAACTGGTACGCCAACTCAGTCAAGTACATCAAGCCTCACTACATCCACTGGCTCCAGTGCCACCACTGAAACCAGTGCATCGGCTCAATCAAACACATCGACAAGCTTTTCTACATCCACAGGATCTACTGTCACAACTGAAACTGGTACACCAACTCAATCCAGTACATCAAGCTTTGTTACATTGACTGGGATGACTACTGGAACTGAAAGTGGTACATCAATTGAATCAAGTGCATCCAGCGGTTTAAGCACCACACCTCAGTCTCAATCCAGTACACTCACTAGCTTATTCACATCCACAGAGTCTAGTACTGGAACCGTAACTGGTTCATCAACTGGATCAGGCACATCCACTCTGCCAAGCACTACAGCCGAGTCCAGTGCATCAAGTAGCTTTACGTCAACGGGAACTAGCACACCAACTGAATCAAGTGCTTCTACCAATTCTGCCATCACAACTGCGACTAGCTTAGGCACACCATCCAGTTCTGCAACAATGACCACCTTGACTACTTCTGCAGGCTCAAGTACGACCAGCAGTCCGAGTCTATCGACTGGTTCCAGCACTTCCACTGGCTTCAGTTCATCAACTGCTTTAAGCACATCGACTGAATCTGGCACTTCACAATCCACCACATTGACTGGTTCGAGTACACCTTCTAGCTCGACAACTATGACTACTTTAACTACTATGACTACGTTGATTGTTTCAAGCACAGTAACGGATTCTATTGCATCCACTGGATCAAGCAGTTCTACCGGTTCAAGTACGCCTACAGGGTTGAGTACTTCTTCTGAGTCGAGCATTTCAGCTGGTTTGAGTACTTCTACTGGGTCGAGTACTCCTGTTGGCTCAAGTACATCTACCAGTTTAAGTACTTCTACTATATCAAGTGTTTCATCCAGTACAAGTGCGTCTTCGGGGTCGATTACAGGCACTACATTAGGTACTTCTTCTCAGTCTGGCACCACATCAAATGTGTCTTCTGGGTCAAGTACTTCTATTGATTCAAGTATCTCTACCGAGTCAAATACTCCTACTGCATCAAGTATTTCGTCTGGAACGAGCACATCTTCAGCATTGAGTACACCTACTGGTTCAAGTACTTTCACTGGGTTGAGTACTTCTACCGGGTCAAGTATTTCTATTGAGTCCACTACACCCGCTGGGTCAAGCGTATCTAGTGGATTGAGTATTTTGAGTACTCCAAGCACAGCGGCAGATTCTAGCACTTCTACTGGATCAGCTACATCTACCGGGTTAAGTACATCTACTGGTGCAACAGAGACCACCTCGAGTGGGCTGACTTCTGTCACTACATCAAGCGGGATAACTTCTTCCACTCCATTTTCTGATTCTAATACGCTGACAATGACTAGCACAACAATTGATTCGAGTTCTAGCACAATTTCTACAAGCGGGTTTGCCGGCTCAAGCACTTCGTCCAGTTTGAGCATAACCGGTCAAAACACCTCTGGTTCAAGCACACCCCTCGGGTCCATAACACCAACTGATTCAAGCACAAATAGTCTAAGTACCTCCACTGGATTCATTACTTCAACCAATCCGAGCACAACTAGCCAAAACACGGCAACGTCAGGCACATCAACCAGCCCAATCACACAAACCGATACCAGGACGTCCGTTTCAAGTACGCAATCCGGGACAACGACGCCAATTGATTCTGGTTCATCCACTGTCTTAAGTGCATCTACTGAACTGTCTACTACAAATAACTTGAGCACTACTAGCCAAAGCACAGCTTTATCTAGTACACCGAGTGGTTCCAGCTCACAGGCCAGCTCTACTGCATCTGATTTGAGCACACAAACTGCAATGACTACAACAACTAGTCCAAGTCAAACCGTTGACTCAACCCTGACCGCTTCAGCTGCATCAACAACTTCCACTAGCTTGAATACAGGGACACCCACTTCGATTATATCCACCAGTTCGAATTCACAAGAGAGTTCTAGTGCATCTATAACAAGCTCTTCATCAGCATCAGCCATTGTAACTGGATCCAGCACAACTGGATCCAGCTCCTCCGATGGGTCCAATACATCCAGCTACACTGGAGCGACCACTGAAACGAGTACCATTCAGCTCAGCACTTCGTTGAGCTCTGTGACATCCTCTGTCAGCAAACCAACAGACACAAGTACGACAAGTCAGAGCAGTGCTTCCGTGGATGCCTCTAGCTCTAGTACCTCAAGTGGGTCCAGCGCAGCAACCGATTCGACTACCTTAATGAATCCGAGTGTCACAATCAATTTTGCCCCAGCCAACTCAGACACATCAGCTAGTCCAAGTGCATCGATTAGTTCTGATGCACCAATTGGTTCAAGCACATCAATCGGTTCGAGTACAGCAACAAGTGCAAATGTACCAACCGCCTCTAGCATATCCACTGGATCTGGCATATCAACTGGTTCAACTATGTCGACTGGATCAGCTACATTGGCCGGCTCAGTCACATCGGTTACCTCATCTACACCAACTAGCTCAGACACGCTGATTAATTCAAGTGTGTCAACTGCTTCCAGCATATCTACTGGATCTGGCACATCAAGTGTTCCAAGTGCATCAACTGATTCAGATACATTGACTGGATCTGCATCGACAGGCTCAGTTACATCGACTGTCTCAGGCACATTGATAGATTCAAGTGTATCGGCTAGTTCAAGTGTATCAACCGGTTCTAGTATACCCACTGGATCTGACACATCGATCAATCCAACTACATCAAGCGGCCCATCTACATTAACTAGCTCAGTTATGTTAACAGGCTCAGGCACATCAATCAATCCAAGCACATCAACTGGTTCAGCTACATCGATTGGCTCAGCCATATCAACCAGCTTGTCTATTTCAACCGACTCAACTACGTTGATTAACTCGGTTACATCAACTGGCTCAGGCACATCAGTCAATCCAAGCTCATCAACTGGTACTGCTACATTGATTAGCTCGACTATATCAAGTAGCCCAACTACATTGACTGCCTCGGGCACATCAAGCGATTCAAGTACCTCAACTAATTCAGGGACCTCAACCGCCTCAGACATATCAAGTGGTTTAGCTACAACTAGTTCAGCCGCATCGACTGGTTCAGATACATCAACCGGTTCAAGTTCAACAATGGGCTCTAGTGCATCAGCTGGCTCAAGTGCATTGACTACCTCGGCCACATTGACCGGTTCAGCTACATCAGTTGTCCTGACTACTTCAACCAGTCCAGATACATCAATCAGTTCAAGTACATCCATTAGCTCTGTTGCACCAGTCAGCTCAGGCGCGTCGACTACATCAGCGACATCGGCCAGTTTAACTACATTAACTACTTTAGTTACCTCGACTGGTCTGGACATATCAACCGGTTCAATTACATCAATTGGCTCTAGTCCATCAGCTAGTTCAAGTGCACAAACTGCTTCAGTCACATCAGCCAGTTTAGCTACATCAACTGATGTGATGACCTCAACTGGTTCAGGCACATCAGTTGCATTAACCACATCAACTGGCTTGGGTACATCAGCGGCTTTGACGACCTCAACTGGTCCAGGCACGTCAATCAGTTCGAGCACAACAGTTGGTTCTATTGTATTAGCTGGTTCAAGTATATCGGCTGGATCAGCTGTATCGACCAGCTCAACTGCATCGACTGGGTCCAGCATATCAATTGGACCTAACCTTTCAACCACTTCTTCCGCATCGACTCAGACCGGATCAAGCGTATCTGTTGGAAATTCGATCATGACTGGATCTACTATGTCTGCGCAATCCAGTACATCTAGCAGTGTCAGTGCGTCAACTGGGTCCGGGGTTTCGACCGACTCTACCATTTCAACTACTTCTGGGGTACTTGTGGGTAGTTCAACTGGAACAACAAAATCTACTACGTCCACCCAATCCATGCCATCCAATTCAAACACGGCCTCCAATTCCATCGTCACAGGCGGTTCTAGTTCATCACCCGTTTCAACCACATTGACTTTGGGCACCACAAACACAGCTAGCTCTAGTATAGCTAGCGCTTCAACATCAGGAACCATGTCCAGCGCATCCGTCAGTTCAGGCACCTCAATTGGCTCAAGCACATCCACTGGACCCAACACATCGAGCCAATCTAGCACGGCGGCACCCAGCACATCCTCAGGACAAAGCATATCTGCTACTCAAAGCAATCCATCCTCAACAGTACCCAGCACATCCTCACTATCCGGTACATTTGCTACTCAGAGCAATCCGTCCACAACAGTATTCAGCACATCAACCCAGATCAGCCAATCTGGCACAACAGTACCAGTCATATCTACTACTCAAAGCAATCCGTCAACAGCAGCATCCATCTCATCAACCCAGATTAGCCAATCCTTGACTTCTGGGGCATCTGTTACAGGCACTTTACCCACCTCAATTTCTTTGACTTCAACACGTAGCTCATCCACCGTCGCGGGTTCAAGTACTTCCACAGTCATAAGCACACTGGCCGCGTCCAATACGGTCGGACCAAGTCAACTAACCCAGACAAGCCTCACTATATCTAGCACTTCGTCTCAATCCAGTGCCACCGGCACAACCATATCGATTCAAGGTAACACCTTGTCTAGTATGGGCACTTCAACTCAGTCAACTGCGACTGGATTGAGCACGTCAACTGTCCCAACTATATCCACTCAGTCAAGTATAACTAGTCAACCCAGTACAAGGAGTTCTGTCACGTCAACTATCCTAAGTGGATCCACCCAGTCAAGTGTACCTACTGGAACTAGCGCAGGTTCCATCACATCCACGTCTGGGACATCTCTTGCGTCTAATCAAATCCCTGGAACCAATACACTGACAGGGACAAGCATTTCAAGCCTGCCTAGCACACTAACCCAATCCAGCACACTGACTCAGTCCGTAACAACATCGATAGGATCATCTCCATCAAGCACCACCGGAATTAGCACAACTGGGTCCAGTAACCCTGGGCTCACTACATTAACAGACTCAACTGTACCAACTGGGTCCAGTACAAGCGTTCCCAGTATAGTAAGCCAATCTGGTACATCAAACTCACTTGACATTACAGAATCCAGCGCACCAATTACATCCAGTCTTTCAAGTCAGACTGGCACAGTTAGGTCTACCTCTCTAAGTGGGCTGACTTCAATTAGTTCCGGTGGATCAATTACCTCTAGCACTGTCGGATTAAGCGCAACTGTGTCGACAGTTGGCAGCGCACCGAGCGGGTCCAACACAGCAGCTTCTAGTATTCTGGGTCAAGTTAACATGTCAACCGCTTCGAGTATCCCGATTACCTCCAGCATAACCCAGCCCGTCGTGTCCAGCGAGCAATCTTCGATTGGATCCAGCACGTTAATCACATCCAGCGCTTCAGATACATCCACTGTATCGGGAGCTTCGAGCATACCTATCACATCGTCATCCACGGGTTCCGATACAGGCACATTAACAGTAGTATGGTGCCATTAACTAAAACTATTGAAATTGGCTGACATTCGAATAGGATACACAACCGGCAACCAGCACACAGACTACAAACAACGCACCAATAGTCGCGAATTACGTATTTACTGGGTGTCTTGGCTCTGAGAACGGCTACCCTGGCTTCACTGAAGTCGGCAGAGATGCCAAGATGACGCCACCGTTGTGTATCGCCATGGCGTCAGGAAGGAAATATGCTGGCATTTCAAATGAGTGAGTATCATGAGTCCTTGCTCTTATCCACCAAATATTTAACATTACATAGCGTTTGCTACGCGGGAGATTCTCTTACCAGCACCAGAGTTGTCAGCACCGGACAATGCGATATACTCTGCCCAGGAGACCCATCCTACTTTTGCGGTGGCCTGGTCGATGCTGCAAAGCTCAAGTCACGCCGAGACTCTTTAATCAGCTCACGAGATGCCCCTAAGAACGTTCTTCTTACAGTCTACAGCCGGATACCAACCACGGTCACGAGTAGTATCACAACCTCCACGGTCTCAAAGCAGCCGAGCTCCAATAGCATCTCTCGCACCAACACTGTCACTGCGCCAAATTTCACCAACACCAAAACTGTTGCCGACACCAAAACAATCAGTGCGCCGACCTTCACCGACATCAACCCCGTTGCCGGCACCAAAACAATCAAGGCGCCAACTTTCACCGACATCAACCCTGTTGCTGTCACCAAAGCAACTACTGCACCAAATTTCACTGGCCTCAAAACTGCTACCGTTACTACAACAATTACTGCGCCAGGCACAACGTACGTCACAACCGTGGTTCTCACGCCTGTTGTGGAAACTCAAACAGTGACATACACCACGGTTGATTCTGCCAATCCGCATACAGTCATTGTTACTGAATACTGCGCCACGCTCACATCCTACCACTGCCCGGTCTGTCCTGAAAAGGAGACCCCCGTGGTAGAAATGACGACGGTTGTGGCTTCATGCAGGGCGTGCGGCGATCATGGCAGAAGCACTATCACACTGACTGTGCCCGTTGGCGCTCTTCCAAGCCCAGTGATAACACAACCCGGCACGGTTGGCGCATACGGAACGTACGGCGCTGATGCGGCAAAGTCAACGGGAGAGCCCGCCGGTGAGTATGTGGCCACGAAGATCACCACACATATTATCAGCTATGGTGGCGGCAAGCAGAGCGACCCATCGCAGGGCGAGAATGCCTACCAACAAATTCAGCCATCAAGCTCTGATACATCGGGTTCTGGAACAGCAGGCTCTGGAACATCGGGCTCTGGCACGTCAGGCTCTAAGTCATCAGGTTCTAACATATCAGGTTCTGGGGCAGCAGGTTCTGGAACATCAGGTTCTAGTACATCGGGCTCTGGAACATCTGGCTCTGGGATACCGGGCTCTAAGGCATCAGGCTCTAAGGTATCAGGTTCTGGTGCATCAGGTTCGGGTGCATCAGGTTCTAGTACATCAGGCTCTAGCACATCAGGCTCTGGGGCATCAGGCTCTGGGGCATCTTCACCACCTTCGGATGCACAAACCCACGAGGAATCGTCTAGTTCCGCAATGAGTGGGGACATTTCGAATTCTCAAGCTGGTGCAGGATCCGACACATCCAAGGCAGATGAGAAAGTACAAGCCCCTAATTCTAACCAGACAGAAAACACCAAACAGATTGGCGACGAAAAATCTTCCGATCAAACACCTGACAGCGAGTCAGCTGCCTCAGAAACAAGTGAGGTGGCCGACGAGTCTAAAACCGAAGAACTTGATGGCTCCGAAAACACCGGGCAATTTTCCAGTTCCGAATCGAATAATATTCCCACTGGCTCTAACCAGGAGGGCCATTCTTCCTCCAACGACGCTCCTGCAACGTCATCTCTTCCGGCATCGACATCGAAATCAAGTCAACAGATGAACATCTCAAGCACAACAAAGCCTGCTTCAGATGATCCAGCAACACAAACTTCTGCACCACCAACATCGACGACAGAAGCTCCAAGTATGCTGGGCGGATCTAAACGACGAGGAGTCAACACTTGGTCAATCATTGGATGCGTTTTCCTTTCTATCTTACTACTCGGTTAAACTACCATTTCCTTTTATTCCTCTCATGTCGTATTGATACCCCTCTCGATTAGTCACACCAGACAAATTTCTTTTTAGTCGTTTGAATGAATTGATTTATACCCGAAATAAAAGTTTTATCTTCTCACCTGTGACTAGAAAGGTCAACAAATCAAGTAAATGCCAGGGTCTTTAGTCGCCCAGTGCATCGGTTGAATGTTGAAATTGCAAGAGGCCTCACGAAATATTCTCAAGTACCCGCTTGACAAGAGCAATAACACCAACGACCAGTTAAATTTCTATAGCTATTGTATATAATAATTAGTCCATTTCTTTTACTGCTCAAGTTATGATGGTTGAGAGATGAGACCTCCCGCTAGCGAAGCCAATCGTATCAGCCGGTGCCAAGTGGGGCCGACCCATGTTAAGATCCGAAGGCCACCGGAAACTGGACGACTCCATCGGCGCGTCTTTGGCCCGCATCCGGGGCTTGTATGGATATCCCCCCTCCCTCCATTTGCTCGTCGCACCGAATCCCACTCAACACTGATCTACCCAGGGGGCTCCGTGAGCCCTACAGCCGCAGCCTTTTCCCAGCAGGTCGATCGCATCCAGCCCTGGCATCCACTTTGCGCCCTCAGCCACTGTTGCTGTCCTCTCAGCCCACCCTTGCTCAGCAGCCGGGGCCACGCCATGGAGCCATCAGCTGCCGGCGATGCAAGCGCCACTGCGCGAAAGCGAATCTCAACGGCATGCGAGGCCTGCCGCGCCACCAAGATCAAGTGCCAGCCCAGCGAGCAGCCGGGTGTCTGTCGGAAGTAGGTCTCGTACCTGGAAAGGGCTCGTTGAGAGAGAGGGCTAATACGTCTTGTATCAGGTGTCTTGACTCCAAAAAGGAGTGTATATCCCGGACAGGCCCACGCACCCGGAGGCGAAGGACGAAGCTGTACGTCTTTTTTCCCTTTTCGTCCAAGATCCGTCTTGTCTTCGTCTGTGACTGGCTAACCCCGTTGGATGGACACGCAGCGTTGGAGATGGGCAACCAATCCCACAACTTCCCCCAACAGCAGGCCCGTCCAAGACTTTTACCATTGACTTTGAGGTCCCTTCACAGCCCGAAGTCGACGAGAACTTTGACGCCCTGCGTGATAGCCATGCACAGTTCATCGACACCATGTTTCCGTCAGACACCCAGGACGTCTTCCCCCCATCCCCGACGGGAATCCCAACTCCGCCCTCTTCTCACAGCCATTCCATCCTATCCCTTCATGCCAAGCCGCAGTTCAACCTTGACTCTGCTGAGTCCCTTTTGATCTCATTTCGTACCATGCTGCCCCATTTCCCGTGCATCATCCTGGAGCCTGACGACACCGTTGCAACCCTTGCTGCAACAAGACCCTTTGTATTGTTGGCCATCCTAGCTGCGGCATCTGGATCGAGAACGCTACAGGGACACAACCTCTACGATGAAGAGTTCCGAAAGGTGCTCGCCCTCAAGTTTGTAGCCGGAGGGGAGAGGAGCATTGAGCTCCTGCAGGGCATGCTCATATACTGCGCCTGGTAGCTAAAAACCGACAACTGAATACTTCTCAAGTGTGTTGACTAACAACTTCAGGTATCCCTTCCATCTGCGGCCCAAGAATAAGCACGCCTACCAGTACGTGCGCATGGCAAGAGACCTGACGCACGACCTGGAGCTGGACCAGGAGTCGAGTGACATGGCCGGCAATCAAGTGTCGAGCGAGCAGCTCGAAAAGGTTCGCACATATCTGGCCTGCTACTGCAGCCTCTCGAAGTGGGTTCTCTCCTGCTACCGTGATTTCACTGCTCACAATCATAGTCACATGTATTCGTTCAAACGAATGGATGTGGTGGCTAAATTTACCCCGTGGACCGCCCAGTGCTGCGACATGTTGCAGCGCCACGCCGAGGTGGATGGCGACTTCACGCTCAGCTATCTCGTCCAGCTGACCAACTTTACTCTTACCGCCAAGGAGGCCATCTGCGACAGCACGGCACCGACCGACCAGCAAAGCCAGCTGGTCCTCTACGGGCTCGAGGCTCAGAGAAAAGAGCTCTGCCTGTCAATGCTTCCCCATATTGCGTCGACCGGTAACTACCCCGATGCATCATCAGCTGGCGACTCGGGAAATGCTAACAACGTACAGCACCGGTGAAGCTAGCGGAGCACTTCTTGGACGTCTTCTTGAACGGCGGGCCCCTCCTGAACCCGATGCGCACCAAACACAGGCCCACGGGCTGCATCCTGCCGTCCACGCCCAAGCTCCGGCTGTGCGTGCAAGCCATCAGGGCGTTCCTGGAGCTCGTGACGGGCATGGGGCAGGCGACGTTTGCGGCCTTTACCAGCAACAACTGGGCGCAGTTCGTCATCTGCACCGTCCTTGCCGTGCGGCTCTCGTTCCCCATGAGCGAGGTGCCGGACTGGGACGACGGCTGGGCGCGGAGCGAGCTGCAGTTTGGCAAGTTCCTTGCGCACATGTGCGACGGCGAGGACCTGACGGCCGTCAACACGCGCGTCGACGCCCTCTCGGCCGGCCGCGTCGTGCTCCGCGTCGTCAAGGACAAGTACACCCGGCGCGTCGCCATGCACACAAAGGCCGCTGCCGACGTGACGCCGGGGAGCGCCCACGGGTGCCCCATGTTCGACCGCGACATGGAGCAGTACATCAACTCGTGGGACTTTGACGTCAGCAGCGTCGTCGTGCCGCCGCCCGACGAGATGCACCCCCAGCAGCCCGTGTTTCACGATCTGTGGGCGACAATGACCATGGGATGGGCCAACGACATGCCCGAGGAGGCGTCCATGATGCCGTGAGGGGAATTTAGAATGCCATTTTATTATTAGACTAGCGTTTCGTGTCCGCCGAGGTGGAAATGAGTGTATCAATAGTGTTGCATCTTGTATTATTATTATAGCAATTATCGATTTAAATCAATATGGTATCCAGCAATTTTATTTTAAAGCGCCCAAGTCAAGTCTAAAAATAAAAAAAAAGTCAGAGTTTTATTATACTTGCCCTACACAGTTAATGCATAGCGACAACTTGACTTTTTAAAACAAGTGTGGACTTCATACTAAACTCGCAAAACTCGTCAAAATATACATAAAATGCTACCCTAGAGATTCTACAAACACTGCAAAGTGGCTTGATGAGAGCCAATCACTTTGCAAACGGAGTGTTGATTATCCGTCTCGATGCAGCTGGATCCCCTCACTACCGGGTAGCTGGACTAATACACAGCTGGGGCAGTTGTTGCCAGCTTGCATAGTTTAGCAGAATCACAGTCTGAAGAAAAGGCACTTGATCTAGTTGATCAGCTGCTTGCACTTTTTTGACAATTGATACCTCCTTTCTCCCTCAGTGTCTTTTTTTCTCTCAAACCATGGCGGAGACCACAATCCACCGCGGATCCTTTGCTGATATCCCGGCCACGGCCACACCCGGCCTCGCCTGGCTCAAGAAATACATGGACATCATCGACTCCCTCGAGGGCGATGCCGGGCGCATCTCAGCCCTCGTCAAGCCGGAGGCCCAATTCATCTTCAACGGCAAGGCGGTCGGCGCCACGGCGCAGGTGGTCGCGGCGCTCAACGGGCGCAGGGACAAGCTCAGCGTGTTTCACCACGATGGCGCTGCGGCGTGGGACATTGTCAGCGGCGGCCGCACGAGGACAGTCATGTTCGAGTCTACGAGCTTCTCCGAGTTCAAGGGCGACGCCGAGGGGACAGAGGCCCGGGTTGCGGAGTTTAGCGTCGTCGAGCTGGCAAAGGACGGAGCCGGCGACGGGAGCTGGAAGGCCGTTGAGCTCAAGACATTTATGGATCCGTCGCCGGTTTCACCGGGGAATCGGGGCAAGCAAAGCTGAAGCACTGGGGGAGGGCCTGAGCAGGGCAAGGCGTGGCATGGCATGGCATGGCAGGGGGGGGGGGGGGGGGGGGGGTTATGGTTGGGCATCGATCCTTCACTTTTGTTCTGGACGGCTTCTACATTGCTTTTTGTTGTACGACAGTAACACTCGATCCCCCTTTTACAACCATTCGTCCTTGGACCGAGGCGGGCGTGACGATGCCAAAAGATGCAGCGGCTTACACACGATCTGTTGGATCGCCGAGACGCGAGAAAAAAGGTCCGATGCAGCGACTTCCCGGATTGGGAGTGGCTGCATTCGCGATTGACAGGTCCATGAGATCTATCACAAATGCTAAAAAGGCCAATATGACAGAAGTTAGGACCTGGGTGACGTCGTCCATATCCGTCTGCGGCTGCATATTTATTACCCTGATATTTGTCTATCTGAAGCGCCTCGCCCAACTAGCCTGCTTTTCTTTTTTTTATTCTCCCTTTTATCGTTGTAAGCAAAAGAAGAAGAAAAAAATGTATGAGGAAAAGAAAAGAGGAAAGAGGGAGACCTGACTCGCTCCTGCCCTGCCGATGATACTCTCTCCTCTCCTCTCCTCCCTCTCCTCCACCGGAGCTTCTCACTTCCGATAACCCACCTCAGCGTCTCTCTTTTCTCTTTTCCCCGTGCATCAACATCGAGCTTGGCTGCGCCGAGGCCAACTGCCGACCTCGTGTTGTCTCGTCTCGTCGTTCCATTGCAGTTAGTGACGACACGACTCCGTCTTCTCTCCTCCTCCTGCTCCTCCCCGTCCCCGTCTTACTTTCTCTCTATCTCTCTCCCCCTCCTGTCGGCCTCCTCCCGGGCACCTCAAACCACCATACACCCGGCCACTAGCTCTGTTCGGCGTCGACTTCTCACCATGTTTCCGCGTTGCACATCATATTCAACCCCCTCGCGCTTTCTCCCCTCCCCGGACGCAACCCTCCTGCGCTAGCACTCGCTCAACGCACAACAAGGTCGCACCGCTCCACCGCAGTCCCCCAGAAGTCACCACCACCCCGGCCGTGGGCCCTTCTGCATGCGTCTCAACTGGGAAATCGGGGTCCTGGCAAATGGTAGCAGCAGGCGAGATAAAAGGGGGGGGGGAGGGAGGAGGGTATAGTGAGCCATCCGCTAAGCCTGACACCACCGCGCCCAGCTACCTGCGCGTTGGCCACACACCTCGCCGGCGCCCTCAGCGGCGGGTAAATGGTCGAACCACAGGCATGCGCATGTGCACCAAGTCACACCCCGTCCGTCCATGGTCGCCCGCCGTGCCGCTCTCGCTCGGCCCCCCGGCTTTGGGGGACCGGCCCGTGGGTAACCCGTCCCGCACCCTTGTCCCTCGACTACGGACGATGCCACATGCAAATAACCCCCCCACCACCACGACTACCATGTCATCTGCCAGCTCCCTTGGCCAGGGCAGCATCGGGGAGCCGCAAATGCGACATCGCATCCGCCCTCGCCTGGAACCGATGGCTGTGTAACGGCCCCGTTGTGTGGATAACACGCCGCGCCTTGATAGGTGAGTGAACCATCCCTCCCACAAGCCGAAACAGAGCTCCAATTTCACATGCTACCACAATTCCCCATTCCACACGCCATTGTCCCCCGGTTTCCCTGCAATCGATCGAGCCAACCCACCACTCGCCTGCGCCCCCTCCGGCCGCAGAAGCCAAAAAACCAAAAAAAAAAAAAAACCTCCTGTGATGCTACCATAGGCCATGATATCCTTCACATGGCATTGTAAAGAATCTCGTCATGCCACCGTCATTTCCCATTATCGACTCGTGCGCTGCTGCACTTTTGACCCGCCTGCCTTGGCAGTCTGACGCATACCTGGAATGCAACGAACGCGGCATTGGGTGAAAAAAAAAGAAAATAAACCGGAAGAGGTCAAGTTGAGTCGATTGTTGTCCCTATCACTTGAGGCCGCACACCCTTGTCAGCATCTGTACCTATGTGGAAACATGTTTCTCGCCTATCGTCGATGCACCCTCCCTCAACAGCATGCGCCGAATCCTGATTTTTTGTCATGATTTCTGCTGGACAAGCAACAAGGTTGCTTGACCACCGCCGGATGACACTGGCCAAGACTCATGTGATTGTATTTTGCGCCTTCGCCTGCTCTGCTCTACTACACAAGGACCAGGGGGAAACACCCACCACATCCGAAGAAAGCCGAAACCACACACCTAGGGCGCCCTTCTATAGGCATAGGGAACTTTTCGTTTTTTTGGTGGGGAACCGACACGAGATAGCTCACGAAGCAAATCCGACAAAGAATGCAATGTCAAGATGAGGAATAGATTTTTAGAAACAATGCAAGAGACATCGGTCAAATAAAAAAAGATGAAATCAACACGAACAATAAGAAACGCCATGCCTGCTGCCCTTCCTAAACTCGCGACCCCTTTCCATGGCGCTGCCCATCAAAGAAACCGAGATAAACCTGATCCAATCCCAACCTGTTCCCTACATTCAAAGATACCAGTGTTCACCCTGCAAATACCCAATCATGCCGAGCCATGGCCCACACATCCAATAGAACCCGGCCCGGAATCCAAAATGAAGCCAGAAACTTCGCCATCGAGGAACTCCCAGAGCCCCAACAATGCCCAGCCCCAAGCCGCTGGCCAGATGCGAAAAACCAGACAATGCAGACGTGATTGCTCCTATCCCTGGGGTATGCCTTGGCATGCGTTCGTTAAAAAACCCATATCCTCGTGTGTATCAGTCAGTCCCAATGCCCTTTCCGTTCGAATGCGATTCGATGAGGAACGGTCGCTCCCATTTCTTCCCATGCTCCAAAACGACCCGAATATAAGATGAAAAAAAAATATAAAAATCAACAAAACCAAAATGTTTCCCTTGTCGTTATAGAAAACTCCCTGATTTGGCAATCGTGCCAAATTCATTGAACCAACCCCCAAAACAGTGACTGGTTACACCTTTTTTCGGATTTTTGGGTGCTTTTCTCCACGACCTAACCAATTTCATTTCCCTTTCCAACCGTTTTTTTGTCAAAGTTTTTTTTGTCTTGTACTTTTCGTTCGTCACAGTCCCGATTCGAATAACAATATTACTCAAGAGCACCATTGGAGAAAACGACTGGGAGGTGGGGAGTATTCCGCCTTCTTGCTGGTTGCTTGAATCCCACTGGATACCCCTTTGTGCCTTGGCGTGCTGATCATGTCTCCAGTTTCGTCGTCCAACCGAATGCCTTGCGGATGCCGTGTCCTATCCCAAAACTCCTACTCAAAGATCCGGTAGACAAGTCCTGTCTCTTCGTCGTGATATGGCGAACAAATGGTATGAGTGTATGACGCCCGAGTCAAATGCCAGATCATCCGGACCAACCGCGCGCCGTGCTCGATGCCACAAAAATGCTGATAACCAAATACCGAAAGGAACATGAAACCTGATATATCCCATATAATAAGAAAATAGAGAACAAAGGCAAAAGAAAACAAAAATCCCCAGATAGCCTCGGATCATCCGGGGCCGCAAAGCGTCTCAGTGATCTAAAACAAGTAAACGGCTCACAGGGGAGTGGTCCAAAACGGACGGGGGAATCATGCAAAATTATAAGCAACCGAAAAAAAAAAACGAGGCCTAAAAACTCGGATCAAACGAGATAGACGCAACCAAGAGTCTATGTGAGCGCATCATAAAATGAAGAACCGGGAAATGGTGGAGGAGGTCTGCAGTAGACATCCATAGCCGATCGGAAAATTTTCACCTTGAGCAAAACGATTACCGGCCCATCATGTGAGGCGGGAGAAAACTCGATGGTGGATTGTTAAGAACCCCATTCGGAGGTGCAGTCATGGGGCTGCCGTAGACAGGACCGTTCCAGCCGTTGTTGGCGATGCCAGGAAAGCCAGAAACAGCATACGGGTGACCGTGACCTGCATTCAGCGCTGGAGGGCCGTGGTAACCAGCACGGCCAGAGCCGAGGCCAGGCGGGGCGGCGAGCCCTGGTGGGGGGCCATTGGCCGTGGTGAATCCGTTTGCAGTCCCTGACATCATTGCAGTCATGCTGCCAAGGACAGCCGAGTTGCTTTGGCTAGGTGTCTGCCCGGATCGGACTCCCAGGGGATTCTTGGAGAAGCTGAGCCGGATGCCGCCCTTGACGCTGTTGTGCAGAAGTTGGCCGTAGAGCTCGTGGAGGGCCTTCGTCGCAAACGAGACGTCCTCGAATTCAACAAAACACATGGGCCCATTCTGCTTGGTGCGGAAGCACAGCCGTTTGTATCCTCGCTGCTTGGAAAACATGGCCTTGAGCTCTTCTTCCGAGGTATCAATCGGCAGATTTCCGACGTACAGCGTGTTGCAAGGTGGGTTCTGGTCAGCAGGGTTAACGGGCGGGAAATTGTGACGCTGATACGGCTGACTGCTCATGGGATAAGCCATGCCTGGGCCTGATCCGTTCATCGGGGAGATGGGCCCGGGATGAGCCGACATGGCACTGATGTACGGAGGTAGCGATGATGGCCCGGGAGGGGGTGCGTTGGTCGTGTTGAGAGATAGGCCAGCCATCCGGCTGATAGGGATTTGAGGCGCCGTGGCTCGCCTCTGGTTGGTTGCCCCATTCTCAGCGTAGGCGACTGGGTCCTTCAAGAGATCACTCGTCTCATCGTCGTCAGCCGAGTCATTGGCGATGAGCGACTTGCCCGAAATTCTCTGGTGGTCTGAGAGGTGATTTCCGATGGGCGACTGAGGGGAGAAGAGATTCTGATAGTGGGCGCTGCTGTCAGGGATTGGTAGTTCGTGTCCCGGATACACTGTGCTCGACTGAGGGGAGATGCTCTCGAGCGATTGAAATGCACCGTTGAACCGCGAAGCCTGCCGCGATCCTGGTCCCGAGGAAGCTGAGGACGAGGCAGAGCTTGGAGGATTGGTATCGGTGGGGTAGCGACGCGATGACACGGGACTGCCGGACAAGATTTCCACAACCATTTCAGCATCATTTGAGATATTGGAACGCCCATCCAGCATGTTCTTGGCCTCCCGAGCACCAGCCATGGTTCGGAACTTCAACAGTGCGGATCGGAAACCTGCGTCTTCAGACTGCTCGACGGGGAGCAGCTCGACATCGGCCAGCTCCTTGGACCAGACAACCATGAGCCGCAAGGACTCTTCTGAGGTGTTGAGCGGCAGGCGCCGGATCAGAACGCGAACCATGGGGGAGGGAGGGTTAGAAAAGGGCGTGCCAACAGGCTTGGTGGTTTCACGGTCGAAGAGCATGGTGGAAGAGTAAGGCGCTGGAACGGAAATAACAGATCTGAGAGCGTGAGCAGGCGGCAGGAAGCCAGGCGTGGCCATGACCCCCGAGGCTGCTGCGGTCGACGATGGAGCGGTGGTTACGGCGTTTGCGGCAGTCGTGGCAGCCGCAGTTGGGTAGGGAGCTGCGCGGTTGGAATGTTGGGTTGTGGGAGACGCGACCGTTGTTGATGCGACAGGAGGTTGTGCGCTTGGGTCTGCGTTCATCACCCGGTGATGGGGTGCATGTGTTGGGGCCGGACCTAATTCGCTGGAGTAGGAGGGTCTGGGGCCGGATGCGACGATCGTGGAGATCTAGGATGGGGTTTTTGACGCAATCGTGAGCGTTGCGATGACGATGTTGGGCTTGGGTGGAGTTGGGAGAGTCGCAAAGTCGCGGGGTGAAAATCAGCGATGCGACAGGGCGAACTAAAAGTAAGCGAGCGAGCGATGATGGGACGTGAATCGCGGCGAGATTCGGAGCTAGAGGGCGCGCGACGACAAGATATGACTGGGTGAGGCAGCACTCGGCGGAAGTAGACGAAGGAGGCAGACGATAAATGAGGTGCAGGGCCGGTCAAGAGAATTGGACGACGCAGGACTGCGATAGAGACAGAACCAGAGCCAAAGAGACGCAAGATGTATGCTGGAGGGAGACGATGACGAGGCGACGGGCGGGGAGAAGCGCGGGAGAGTGGGTGTGGAGGGAGAAGGGAGTGAGTGAGTGCGACACAGTCGCAGAGAGACGGGTGTGGTGGTGCAAAGTGAACTGTCGAGGTGTCGCAGCTTAGGAGAGGGAGATGGGGATGGGGGATGGGGGTGCAGAAGGGGGGGCGCTGCACTTAATGTACGGCACAGCACCAGCACCCAGCCCAAAGGCGTTGCTGGAGGGGGGGCGAGCAGCAGAGGCTGTAGCAGCGGCGGCGGCGGCGGCGGCGACGGCAGCAGTGCGGTAGTGGCAGTGGCACCAGGTGAGTGAGTGGGATAGAAGGATGGGGATGGGTGGATGGCAGCACAGGGCAGCTAGGGTGGGCGGGCGAGCACGAGCGCTAGCTGAGGTCGAGCAAAGTACCGACGGTGAAGTCAGGTATGTGAAAAGCGGCGCGGTTGGGTGGACACAGGCCGGAACGGGCGAGGGAGAGAGGCCTGCTGGGAGAGAGCGACCGAGAGAGGAACAAGAAGAATGGTGGGCGGGCACCAAGGGAGGGATACCCAAGGCAGCTAGGTGAGGTGAGGTGAGGTGGTTCGGGAATGGAAGTGGAAGTGCGAGAACACGGCGAGGGAGAAAGCACAAGGCGATGGAGCCGTGTGAATGGCTGGCTTGCCCGGCGGCTTGATGGGTGAATGGAGGGGACGTACCGGGTTGGCGATGATTGATGGATGGGCTGGTTGGGTTGGGCTATGGGGTGCGTGGAGGCGGAGACACAGAATGGCGATAGTAGCGACGGGGACTGGGGTCGAGGGACGAGGGTCGAGGGACTTGGCCCGGGACTAGGAACTCAGGACTGGGACCCGAGTGACAAGGCCGGCCACGCGGATGCGGCAGGTACAGCAAGTACCTACAGTCGCAGCGAGCCTGCAGAGTTGGGAGGGATGGGAGAGATGGTGGGTGTGGCGCTTGGAGCACCTGTGGGCACGCTGCCACCGCTGGGCAGGGCAATTCTGATTCTGGCCTCCCTCAGGCCTTGATTGCTTGCTTTGGCCCAAGCGCGGAGAGCTCCAGGCGTGTGAGAGGTGGCTCCCCTTGGATGATGGACAGGTCGGTTGATTTGATGGATGGGATGGGTGGCCGGGGTGCTGTCGTGCGTGGTGTGTCCCCGTTTCTGGGTCTTCCTTCTGGGGCTTTTGCGTTTTCTGGGTCAACTGGGCTGCAGGATATGCCGCTTGGGATCCCCTGGCTTGGGGTTTGGGGGGTCTGGGGCCTGGGAGCTAGTCTTGCTCGGCCGCTTGGATCGATCCAACTGGGATCTCTGGGTCGGGTCGCCCTCTTTGGTCCACACAGCGCTCGTCCTCACAGCACCCAAGAGCCGGGGGTGAGGGTCCGCCCCGGGAAGCTTGGACAGAACCGGCTTGGGTTGAGGCCCGTGCTGGCCTTGTACGTGCTGAGCTCGAGGGGAACAGGACGACGATGATGATGAAATGATGGATGACAGGCACCGAATCCCGTCTGACGTAGCCCAACAAAGCCCACTTAATAAACGCGCCAAGTTGGACGACAACCGACAATACTGGAGGGACTTTCTAGAGACGAAGATGTGGTGCGCGTTTCCCAATCAAGTTGCGCCCGTGGCAGGCTAGATGGCTCTCTTCTTCTTAATCTGACGCCAATGCGCGTTGATAACCTACTGACGACCAAAAGACGGGAGTTGGTCTTGCCTCCAAGCCTCTGAGCGACTAGCCTGCCTCGTGTAGACCTGGCGGTGCACCTGGTCAATGATGCGATAAGAGCGAGGGGGCCAGCCGTGCAGAGTTGATGAGGCAGGATCTAAGAGAGAGAAGCCGAGGCGGTAGTTCCGGAATGAGCGGGACGGAATGATGGGATTCTAGGGTCAACGGGGACTGAAGATGCAAATTGATGAGATTGAAATCCCCTACTCAACCCTTCCAAGACGTGTGACCTTAACACACTTGTGGGTTGGGGAACATTGGACTAAGGGGGGACGAGAGCACCAGGGGAATGGGAGGGACTGGTTAAGACGTCTCACTATCTGGCATTAACCCCGGATTTGCTTTTTTTTCTGTCTTCAGATGCTGACCTCACCTCGCTTGGTCCTGCTCTGACACGGTGCTGTGCCCGTATACGTAGTTGCAAAAAGGGAAGGAATTGCGCTGATGGAAGCGTGGCCGAGAACGAGTGCAGTGTAAGTGTGAGTTGGAGTGGAGTGCGTGGAGGGGTGGGCGCAAATTGGCGAAAGATCGCTTTGGGTCCAGCGCTAGTTATCGTACCAATCGGAGGACGATCGCATTGGGTGGTGCAAAGTTAAAACGAGGCGAGGTGTGCTTTGTTTGGCATCTGCTCTACTGAAATCTTTGACGAGTGGGCGCTGCTAGTTCTGGAGGAAGCGGCAGATGGTTGCAGGCGTAACAGTTTAAGATTGGTGCAATTGCGAAGCAGCTACAAACCCTTAGGACTATAGATGAAGACGGATATCGACAAGGAGCCTTGAGGAAAAAAAAGCAAGTCCCGGCTGGAGGGTGCGGCAGATAGATGCGACGCGATACGACGTGACGTGACGTGCTAAAGTGAATTGAAGTGCTTCTGGAGGGGAATAGCCTCAAGACGGAGGGGGCTGCCGGCGTGCGTTCGTTAGCCAGGCATCCGTGCTCGCGCGAGCTAGTAAATTGGAATGGTTCCGCGCCGTGGTATCTCGGGCTGCTATTCCCTGTTGGCTAGGGCGAGGGCCGCCGTTGGGAGTGTTGACGTGGTAATTAAGGGAATGGTGGAGGTGAACGAGGTGGCGGCCGAAGTGGTGGTGGCGGCGGCGGCGGTGCTGGATGTCCTGTCGCGGTGTGCACATACGGGCTCCCACTCCGTGCTGCTGTACCCCAAAGACAGGGTAGTTTCCAGCGCATGCAGGCAACCTGCAAATTACCTGCCTTGGCCCGGATGCCGTGCTGCTGTGGTACCCGCCGCGCTGTGTACGCTGCGCTGCGCTGCGATGCACCTCATGGCGCGCCCGGGACACGAAATCAAGATGCAATCCGGCGTGGAGGTGACATTGAAGCTACGGCAGCCCGATAGCTAGGCCACCTGGAGACGACGCTGATGTGCCAATGTGCCACTCCCATTTTAATTTCGTTTTGGTTTTGGTTTGGATGTGCCGCTGCAGAAGCGTAAGTCAGACATGTGCCGGCCTTACTTCCATGCAACTGAAGTTGAAGGGGTTGAAGGGGAGGAGGGTAGAGTGTCGACTTGCACCTGCACTTTGCGCATCCACTTTCAAGTCGAGGCCCCTCGCCTCAGGCATTGGCTGGAAGACGTGGATCCAGAGACAGAGACACACACAGGTCGAAACAGAGCTTACGCCCGCAGCAATCCCAGAGGCCCACGGGGAGACGCCCAGCCCATGCTGTTTTCGGCTGCACCCTGCAAAATTTAACCAGCGTTTCCGGGCTCCAGCTCCAGCTCCAGCTCCAGTCCCGTCTCAACCCTAGCTCTTTGATGCTCATCATCTTAAAAAGAAAGGAAACAAGGACGCAAAAAGAAAAAAGACGTTGCGCACGACAGGGATCCGCTGTCCGCCACGACGGGGACCAACAGAGATCAAGCAGATTCACCACGACCTGCTGACGACAGGCTCGATCACATCCATGTTGGCCTCGGCGACTGCAGCTCTCCCTCATCTGTTCCCACGATCCGAAGAAGCAAGCGCTCCAAAGGGCAAAGGGCAAAGGGCAAAGGGGGCGTGTTGTCTCTGACAGGAGCCACGTCGGCCCCCCTGTCGGCATGCTTGCCCACCGTCCCCGGCCCTATGTGTCAAGCATGTGTCCCGACGAGGCACTTCCATCGCAGGACTTGGCTTAGCCTCGATGCAGGGCCGCGCAGCACTGAGGGGCAACCTAGGTGCCAGCACAAAGGTAGGCTACATCAACCATGGAGTGGTGGGGGATGGTAGACCGGTGAGCAGCTCTGCATTGTCGGCCGCAGGGGTGGAGAAAGCGTGCTATTCACAGGCCACCGTCCCTGAGCTCCGGAGGTGTGCTATTTGGGTCTCTGTTAATCAGACCGACGTCGAGCTTGGAGCTTCGCTCTCGGCGAGCCACTGGCGCCTCCCTTGTGCTCCCTCCCTCGGAGAATGCCATGTGGATGGTGGAGGGGCCATGTATAGTGCCCGACTGACCGCATATGCCCGGCCCCAGAATTCTCGTGCCTTTGTCCCGACTGATATGCTTCTGAAGACGTGCGCGTACCTTGGGTAGGTAGATGTTGGCTCACACCTTAGCTTCGAAAGAAGCTTCAGGTGAGTCGGATTCAGCCTGTGGCCGGGACGTGTCCTATCCACTCGGCGATCAGGAACATTCACCTCGGCCTTGCGCTTCGTGCTTCATCGGGTAGGATGGTGGGATGCCGCTTGCGAACAATCGAGTTGAAAGATAACATGGACATGCATAAGATGAGATAGGACAGAAGCCACGGCACCGGCATCACAGCCATCGTCCACCATCCTGGCACGGCAGCCACAAAGAGCCCTTATCCCTGTCTTTGAGACAATGGAGGTGGCTTTTCTCAGCACTGTTGGATCACGGCCAGACGACCGGACGTGGTAAAAAAAGCATCTTCTTGGGTTGCGTCCAAACTGGATTGCAGGCTCACTAACGGGCGACCTGCAGCTGTCGCCCACCTTCGCTGACAGGTGGATCGAGGCGCGCTAACTGACGCCTTCGGCTACGATAATCACCAGCCCATTGCTTTGTCGAGTCTCGACACGGGAATACCTGCGGTTCAATCCAATCCCACCAAGGTAATTCGCCCCAGGACCGCCTGAGATCTCCAGTCATGTGGTTTATTCTTGGGTCGCTTGGCTGCGGCGTTGCTTTGTTGGTTGGCCCGGCCAAACCGCCCACCTGGGGTTTCCGGTACTTCCCCGTTCCCTCCCCGTTCCCCTCGTTCGAAAAAAAAAAAAAAAACAGCTGGATGCACCATCGGCATTCGAGTTACACAGCATCCAGGACAAACCCAGGCTTCTTAGCCTTGGGAGCTTGACAAATAGTCGTTGGTTGGGCACCTACGTTGTACATTACGGATCACTACCCGGCCGGTTGTTCGGAACCTTTGACTTGGCTCTCGACCCTTGGTCCCTGGCCTGCATGACAGGGGAAAGGTTCCCGGGAAGCAGCATGAGCCGGTCTTTGAAGCACAGAACCGCTCAACCATCTTCTGCGACTCCATTCTCCAGTCAGTCTCCAACACTCGGATACACCCCGGTAGCCGATCATGGTGATCCGTCCATTGACCACGATATCAGTCAATTGCCTAGATTTCGAATTTATTAACCCGCTTGCACCCGCACGGTCAAATGTTTGGTTGTTTGTTTGTTCCTCAAACTGAAATCGGACCACGGGCATACCGGCATCTATTCCGCCTCTTGTAGCCGCTGGCTAGACAATGTGCACGTGCGAACAACGTGTGACAAGTGCGGGAGGGCCACCCAGCCATTAATCCTGTTGTCTCCGACGTCACTTTTCATTTGGCGCGAACAGACTGTCGGCCATTAAGCCTGGCGCAAACATTTCTAGTGGCTCGTGCCGCCTCAGGTGTACCACCCTTGACCTCAGGATCAGGCTCAAACCCTTCTGAGACCAATATGTGGAAGTGTCTGCAGCGCATGATGATGTCGGGGGCTTGTCAGATTTGGCTATCCGCCTCAATTTGCAGCCTGCAACTTCTGCCCAGCCGTGCATTCGATATACATCGATGCATTGATGCGCAACTCGGACCGTAGCTACCTGCACATGTCACATCGTATCTCACGTCGGTTGTTGACCCTCTTGGTTAGCAGTTCCGTGACTAGGTTCATGCTGAGAGAGGACTAAGTTTTGCCGGTTAAACAAAATTTGCTAACCTCGTTGTTAGCTTTGTGCCTGTGCCTACAACAACATGGTTTGCTGGGGCTGGATAGTCGCTGCAACCACTCGAGACACACTGTGGCCCCTAGCTTGAAGAAAATATCTACATCCGGCTTTTATCTAGAAAACTAAATCGAATGCGCATTGAGTGGTAGAAACGTCCACACCAAAACCCGCTGTTTGGCTTTGTTCTTTGCTGGGTCTCGAGCGCTACATCCTGATTGGGTTCTCCAGGTGCTGGTCTTCCAATCGGCAAGGGCTGCTACCATGTGCTTTCGGTGTGCTATTGGCTGTTAGGATAAATTGGTGCGTCACAACACGGTTCGATTTGTCGTCGTCCCATCATCAAGGATATGGCACACTGAAACAGGCAGGCGCCGGGATGGTCCCCTTCGGGAGAGTGCTGACGTGCCCGTTGGCGGTGATCAAGCATCGAGGAGTTGAAAAGGGTGAAAGAGCAGGATGTGTGTGTGCTAATCGCAACGGATACATGTATTCAAGACCGGTTCAAAAACGTTTCCTGTTTCTCCACCTGTCCGGTCATCAAGCCAGATGTCGAAGAGCGTTCCATTTATCCCATGGCACACTGGCCAATATCCAACTAGGACCACTCGATGAGGACCATCGATGATCTCACAACGGTGATTGTCCCACGTCTAGCTAGAGGCCCGTCAAATCTCAGCCTGGCGCCATTACACGTCCCTTCGATCTCCGTATCTGGGCGCAACTCGCCGACGCCGATGTGGCTTGGCTGCCACGGACTGGCAATGCAGAGATGTACGGGTACCTATAGTACCTGTATACACGGGTGCTGTCTTCATCAGATAGGCGAAGCAATGCAATGTTCGAGCTGCACGTGGTTGCACATGTACCGATACTTGCAGCCAAGAGTGGTTGGCATGGACACCACCATCCAGCTTTGCCCTAGTCTTGCAACAAACTCGCTATGGCTGGGTTTCCACCTAGAATCGACGATCCCACGCTGACCACGCGCATATCTTGGTATTAGCCAACACCGGGGGGCGCGCAACGGCGCAAGAGTTCTTTAGCAATTCCCCTCCTCCCCCTCATGACATCTCATCCATCATCCTTGACGAGCACCACACCCTTAGAGTTGTTGCCATTGCCTTGCTAAAACGGGCACTGTGGCTTCCTCGTCCCGGCGGCCCCCGCGGGTTCCAATCGGTTTATCAGTGCCTCTCTGACTCCTCGACCTCGGCCGCGACGCAAGTTGCTTTGCTTGCTCCCATGCCAGGATTCCCCTCCCACCACCTCGCCAGGCCATGCACCAATGAGGTGGGCGGGTGGCCCTGCCCGCCCAAGCCGTCGATTGGCGCTGGTGGTGGTCCACTGCCCATGCAAACGGACCCCGGCATCCCAGCCTGTTGGCCACCGGGGCCGGCCTATGCTCGGCTTGGGTCAGCGACCAGGGCCGCAAGTCAAGGCTTGGTGTCGGGACAGTGAGCAGATCCCAGATCATCCTTCATCGTCCAATACAAGCGCTCATGCCACCCACCACCCTCTGGGAGCTCCTCGCACTCACCCGAAGACGCCAGGATCCAGCGCAAATTACGTGCTGCGGCAGCTGTACCAGTGCGGGTGCGTGGCGGACACGAAGATGCGATGGCGGCGGGCTCTGGAACTTGGTGCAGCTTTCTGGCAGCAGCGTGTCCCTGTTCCGCCCGGCGACAGCCACCTGGCCGGGACGATTCTAGACAAAACGATCGACGCTCTCATCCGCCCCCATGTGACGTATCCCATCTCTGGCCCGAGACCTCCGACCTCCGACCTCGAGGCCGTTGCCCCGTTGAGGCGAACCCGACGCGAGGTCCCCGCCCCGGCTAGGGGCGCTGAGACACATCCGCCCAGTCCCGTTCGACGCGGTAACGGAACACGCTCCCACACCAGTCTCAGCCGCTCGCAAGAACTCAAACCTAACTAACTGTATGCTGCTCCCATGCACGGGTGGTTCTGAGAAGGAGACCCCGAATTTGATGCTAACCGGGCCAGAAACCCAACGGTCGTTCGCAGACGGAGCTTTTAACTTGCCAAGCACCAATCCAAACTGCGCCTCGCTCATCTAGGAATGGCGCCTAGCGAGTGACACAAGCAGGTGTCGGTACGCCACCCCGAGTATCGGATTTCTTATTTCTCTCTTTTCCCATGACCTGCGAGCGTTGTGATGACTCCAAACTCGATGCTGTCTCAGAAGACAACGGCAGAATGCCTTTCAGCATGACTAGAAGAAACACACCTGATGACTTGATGGTCGGCCCGTTGTTCGGGTGAAAGATGATGCCTCGGCTCAAATGGCCAGCTCGGCTTCCCGCCCGCCTTTTTTTTCTTTGTTCCAAGCGCTTCCACGAGCGGACCGCATAGCGCATTCCTTCCGCAAGGTTTCTCGAACCATTGGCCTTGGAGAACTGGGCGTCGAGAAGGCGACGGGGAAGTCCCTGGCGCAACGTTGATGGCAATGGCACCCGCTCCATGTTGTTTGCGGATTGGTTTATTCAGCACGAAGTCGCCGGCATACCCCGGATATCTCACTTTACGGCTGAAAAGATATCAATCGACAAGTGCGGATTGTTGGTCGCCTGACACGCGAGGTGACTAGGATCCAATCTACTTTCCAACAAGAGAAACACTTGCATAGAGGCCGCAAATGGCTGACCGTGATTTGTGGTGGGAGATCACGCGGGGGACTTTTTATCTAGGAGCGCGAGAATGATGGGGTTCTAGGAATAGGATGGGAGCTGTCGATGAGTCAAAATGGAGTGACCAGCTTTGAGAATGACAGCTTGAATTTAGTTGTCTTGAGTATCCCGATAATACTTTGGATTCTTCGATGATGTGACTGCTTCGGGTGCGAGTGGATCTTTTGGAAGCGACGACATTATGCTGGAAATGTGGCGTCGCATAGATGGCGTTGTCCACTGCTGCTTTCAATGCAACCGATACCGCATCTGGGACGGATCGGAGGAGATGCAGTCGGAAGGCGAGTTATGATTTCACTAGAAACACCCGGGTGGCTCTTTACATTGATGTCTGCTGGCTGAATCGACAGCAGGAGATATCTGGAGATATGTGTGGTATGGTGTTGGTGACAGTGACTGATTTGGGGCTGAAAGAGAGAAAGCAAGGTCAAGCTGAGTATTGCGCGCGTCATGATTGGGCGTATGGTTGATGAGGTTTGCCTCCTTTTTTTCATCATCTTTTTTTTCATTGCTTTTTTTTTAAATATTGTTTTATGGGTCAACTAATTGTTTATCAGCTTGTCATCTTTTGGTGTCGTTGTCAAGCACATATAGCACTCCACAGTGGATACACACGAGGTTCTCGACCTAAGCTTTGATCAGCCCTTGGACCTTGGACGGCCCCCACTCGATCTCCCGCTCCAGTGCCGGGATCTGAAAAATCCAATCTGTCTCTGCATGCGTGGTGCAGCAACACTCAACTCGATCCCAACCACATCCCAATTGCATCCCAATTGCACCAACATAGCCAGAATGGGTGACATTCGCTCCATCGTCCAGCAGTCGCCCCCCGTGGACGTGACTGTCCCCTACGACGCCTCGACGCTCAAGGGCAAGACAATTGTTATCACGGGCGGAGCCAATGGTCTCGGCGCCAGCATGGTCCGGCATTGGGCCTCCCACGGCGCGCACGTCGTCATCGGCGATGTGGCCGACCAGCTCGGCGAGGAGCTGGTAGCCTCTCTCCGGGGTCAGTATCCCTCTTCAACCTTTGCCTTCCAGCATTGTGATGTCACAGACTGGGATGAGCAGGTCCATCTGTTCGAAACGGCGGTCCGAGTCAGTCCAAGCGGTGCCATCGACATTGTCGTGCCCAACGCCGGCGTCATCCTGCCCAAGCATTCATCCATCTTCGAGAACCCCGTGCTGGTCGACGGCAAGCTCCCCAAGCCCAACACCATGACGTTGGACATCAACATCACGGGCGTCGCCTACACGACCCACCTGGCCCTGTTCCACCTGCCTCAGAACCCGAGCCCCGATCGCTGCATCCTCTTGATTGGATCCGTTGCCTCGCTGCTCCCCTTGCCCGGCCAGTGCCACTATGCCATGAGCAAGCACGCCGTGCTGGGTCTCTTCCGCAGCCTACGCGGCACCGCTTTCCAGCACGGCATCCGTGTCAACATGATTGCCCCCTTCTACACCTCCAAGACCAACATGATGAAACCTGCCGTCGAGGCCGTGTTCCTTTCAGGTAGCCCTGGTGCGGGCAGTGTGGACGATGTCATCGATGCCGCCACCCGCTTGGTTGCCGATCAAGGCATTGTTGGCCGTGCGCTCGTCGTTGGGCCTCACCTGAAGACAAAGGGCATTGCGGGGCCCCAGGGTGTGGAAGATATGGATGTCGCCGATGACGAGGGCGAGAGCGAGGGGAGAGCCGTCTGGGAATGCCACGCCAACGACTACAACATGGTGGACATGTTTGTGAAGCGCTACGTGTATCTGTTGTACATTGGCGGGCAGATCAAGGGCTGGACGGGCATGCTGGGCGACATTTGGCGATTCATCCGACGCAAGTAAACGATGACCGAATCCGAGGCACATGATAGGTTTGACATGCGTGTCCACATCCCTTGACCAGCAGCATGCATTGGCATGACTGGGCCATCCATGGTTGTCATGGATGGAGGGGGACAAAAGAGGGAGGGAGGGGAAGCGGAAAAAAGTAGCACTTGATGAAAAATCCAAAGGAATACACAGGAACCAGGGGGATAGATGGATGGATGATAATGACGACGATGATGATTCTTTTCTTGATCCTTCTTGGCGTGTTGATCAGCTCGGCGTTTGTTGGAATACACTTCATGTATAAAAAGGGACCAGCCAACCAAACCTAGATTTATACCATGAGGATAAAAAGGCATTACACAAATAATACAGTTGACATGGCCACGGCGTTTTTTATGCCGAGCAACGATCGTTCCCGGTTTCGTTGTTCTAATTACAGACATTGTGGATTGGGCCCCCGTTTGCTGCGCCGCCCACATGAGGCTCGGCAGTTTATTCAACGTTGAGCGTGCCCCACACCATGATGGAAATGGGCTGAGAACCGAGCTGTAATCGCGTGCGGCGTTGCCAGAGAAAGAGGCACGGCTAGAGGTTAATGGATGGAGGCAACAAGATAAGTGGCTAAACGTGGACGAGCTGTGGGGGGACCAGAGGGACATTGTGGGAATCATCACGGAGTCCATCATGGGCACGCACACACCGCAATCTTGTGCGACGGTGCTAATGGATGCTTTCAGGCTTTCTCGTGCATCAAAATATGCAACCCCGATCGAATTCATCGGTATATAGGCATCTCGAGACCTGCTACAAGTCGTCTGCCTCGCTTTCATCTAGAATGTAACCCGCTTGTTTCATCCTCGCATCAAGATAGAAAAAAGAAGAAAAAACAAGGAAAAAGGAGAATAACAGACCCGCGACACGACCCAAGCCTGCTATTGCAAAGAATCAAAGATGAAGAAGTAAAAGTAGAAGAAGAAGAAGAAGATAAAGGTAGGAGAAGACGTCAAAATGGTGATAAAAAGGAACCAGAAATGTCATGTATATAAAATCCCCAACCTATAACCTCAGGTCTTGGGATAGCCCGCAAAAACACCACGGACGCCATTGTTCTAATGCTGATACAAAAAGATGATGAAAAAAAAAATTCAGAGGCCTAATTCGTCTCGGCCTGGCGAGCTCGACGGCTGGGTATGTTTTGCGTTTCGCTGATTGTTTCCCTCCCATGCTATGCTATGCCCCCCATTAAGGCCACGACAACGTCGGAGCGCCGGGGGTGGATCCACCGACGGTGACATCGGGAAGCCATAGCTCTCCATCGAGCGTGGGTCGGTCCCCGCCGTTGCTGGTTGGGCTAGGCTTGAACGTGTCGACTAGCCCGTCGGGTCGGCCTTTAGCTGGGGGGCGGGCTGCTGCGTTGCTCGGACCGCGAGGTCCATTTGTGTGTTTTTTTGTTGAAAAATTCCAGTTCGTGCTCGGTATCGCGGGGCTTTGGGTAGCTTCTTTTTTTTTTCAAGGAGGGGAGGGGGTTGGTTGTGAGCCCGGGGATCCCACGAGAGCGTGTCATAAGTATATTGAGAAGTGGTATAGATTTTGGTTGAAACAGTTGCGTGTGTGCGTAGTTGTGTGTAGATGTGGGTTGGTTGGGTGGATATGCTCATGCGTGCGTGCGTTATGCTGGTGCTGTTGGTTCTTCACAGGATAGCGCATCGGGGGGAATCCTTTCTTCGGCGGCGGCGGCGTCGCTTCTGGCCACCGTTGACGTCGTACTTGTAGCCGTCGTCGTTGTCATCATTAGCGCCCATCTCGTCGTCTCTTCGGAGCATTTGGCGGCACAGATCGATGAAGACCTCGTCGACGTTGGCTGCAGATTGCCCCTGTTAGTTACAAAGTCGGCTTGCATCAAGAAGTGGGTTGGGCCCCCATCTTGACGTGCGGACGGACCAGTTGACGAAACTCACTTCTTGTTCGGGCACTAGCCTCGTAGTATGGCGCCCCCCATCGCTGCGATATGGAGAAGCCCTTGGCTCGAGGCACGGCACGGTTCTCCTCGAGATCGGCCTTGTTGCCCACAATGACAATGGGCACGTTCTCGTCGTCCTTGATGCGGATGATTTCTTCGCGTAGGCCGGCCAGCTCGCTTAGCGACGATGCCGAAGTGATGGAGAAAACGAGAAGAAAACCCTGGCCTGTCTTCATGTACAGGTCTCTCATGGCGACTAGTCCCTTGTCAGCACCGGTTTGGGACCCTAACTGTCTCGGCGTCGGGCAGAACCTACCAAACTGCTCGGTTCCGGCTGTGTCGAGGCTGTAGTTTTGCTGAGTCAGTTTACGCGAGTTCCAGCTAGCGAGAAAAGGGACGGCGGGCTCGTCCGGAGGCGAACGAGGGCGGCTCACATTTCGAGAACAACTTGGCGGCCCTGCGGGAGCGAGTCAGTCTAAGGGGGGTCATGAGGGGGGGCGTGGCGCCAGCAGTAGGGCATATCTGCAAGCAAGGGTTCAGGTGATACTTACATCGACCTGTAGTTGTGTGCGATACGAATCCTCAATGGTTGGGTCATAGCTCTCAATCCACTCGTTGTGGACGAATTGGGCTGTAGGATGCGTCAGCTTGTGTGACGGGGGACCAAAGGAATATGTGAATATGCATGCAAAACTGACCTGTTAGACAGCTCTTTCCAACGCCACCTGTAGAGACGCTGAGTCAGTATGGTGCATACGAGGCTGGCGGGAGAAGAGAGAATTGGGTCGTGACGGACCTGCTCCTAGGACTACCACATGCAGTTCGCGACTGCAAGGCGCACATCGTTAGCTTGAAGCTTGATTACAAACGGGAGGAGAGAAAGGGACAGATAGAGAGAAAAAGAGAAGGAGGGAAAGAGGAGGAGACGCGAGTGCCGAGACATACTTGTGCTGGTACTGGTAAGGTCGCGGCATGGTGGGCGATCTGACTGGACGACGGTGGTGTCGAGGACCGCCGTTGGGAGAGAGGGAGAGGGCGTGGCTCGAGGCGCGGGCGAGTTGAAAGCCCCGTGGAGATGGAGAGAGAGGTCTGGAATGCAGCAAAGCTTCCGGGGCGAAGGGAAGTTTTGGGGTGGCGACGGCGGAAGACCCGGGAGAAGCGTCGAGAAGGGGTCGAGAAACCGGGGGCTGGACTGTAAGACAGGCGGGGGATCCGATGCGGTGATGGCTTCAAAAAGTCGGGAAGCTTGGTTTTTGGGGCCGAAACGAACGGGGGTGATGGTGGCGACGCGAGGTGGCAGGACTTCGGCAGGCAGTGAGGGCCGTCGATCGTCGGGATCGGGAGGGCGAGAGAGGCGTCGAGGTCGCGCCGATGTCTGTTCTTGTGCGACGCGGGGACTGTGACCGGGACAGGGGAGCCGACCGTCTGGACAGAACAAGATTTCCCGGGGTTGACGGGCCGGGGGAGGGAGCGAGAGAGGGCTGGTGGGATTTGGGATTTTGAATTGCGAAGGATGGGAGAGTTCGGGAGTTGGAGAGCTCAAGGGCGCGTGATGGGGAAGGGGGGGGGGGGAGGAAAAAAAAGAGAGGTGATGCCCTGGAAAAAGTTGGGCCTGGGGATGGGGTGCCTTATTTTGACTTCTGGCCCTGGGACCTGGACCAGGAATATGGGCAGCAAGCGTGGCTGCTAGCTTGTGATTTTTCTTGGGGAAGGCGAATACGGTGGATAGTGGACGGGATGATGGGATGAGATCGACTCAATCGACGCCGCTTTGGCTGTGGCTGAGGCTGCGTGAGAGAGCTCCTAGGTTGCTAGCCGAACGACCAAGACCAGGCAGAGGTGGGAAAGGTCCCGCGTGGCCCGTGATGGATGGAGGTCGATGGTAGTGTCAGATGGTGGCTTCCTTAGCGGGTGAGAACCTGGCCTAACGAGCCTGGAGTTGTCGTATTGGAAAGCTGGCGTTCTAGAACTGGGGGGACGACTCGTCCGAGTAGCGTTTTTGGGCCCGGGGCTGGACTCGGGTTATTTTTAAGGTGGCCTGTTGTCGAGAGAGAGAGAGCAAAAGAGGAATAAAGGTAGCGGGCGAGTAGCGCGACTAGAAGAAGCGAGAGAAATGTAGAGAAGAGAGTGAAGTGTTCCAAGAATCCGGGGCCGGTCGAGGAACTAGGCGATGGGGAGGATAATGTAGTCGCAGCCCTGGCAAGTGGGGGGCGGAGGACGAGGCGCTCTATAACAAGCCGGACGGCAAGGGAGGATTGACACGAGGGCGAGGGATGATGCTGAGGCTGAGACGGATGTGGGAGGAAGAGAGACAAGAGAGCAAACAAGAGTGACGAGGTAGCTGTGATAAAAAAGCAAAACCGTGCAAGAAGAGAAAAAGCAAAGAGGCCAAGGCAGGCCAAAGCAGGTGGAGGGGGTTGCTTCTAATAAGTAACGATGGAGGTCGAGGAAGTGAGGAAGAAGAAAAGATTGGATAGTAGAGAGTAGAGTAGAGTCGATGGAGCCTGAAGGGGGGGCGTGTAATGGGGCCCAGAGAGCGTGTGCGTGTGTGGGTGGGAACGAGGGGGGGCGTGTGTCTTCTTTTTACACGCTTGTTGATTAGCAGGGAAACAGAAAAAAGCACACGCGGTTCAAGTCAAAGAGGTCAATGGGGCGAGAGGGATTGAAGAGGAAGAGGGCGAGAGAGTCAGGAGTCAAAACGTGAAAAATGAAAAAAGATCAACCAACAGCCCGGGAGCACGGTCGGCGGGGGAGGGATGGATGGTGGATGGATGGACGGATGGATCATGGACAGGGAGTGAGCAGGAGTGTACAAAAAAAATCAATCGAGCAGGGTTCAGGGAGAGAACTCACCCGTCAGAGAGTGATGAAGGGAACTACCGAGGAATAGAAGCGCTGAGCAGGTGAGCTGGAGCTGGAGCTGGAGCAATAAAAAAAAAAGATCCCAGTTAGACCGCCGGGGAGATATGCACAACGCTCTGAAGAGCAGGGAAGCCAGCCGAGAATGAAAAAAACGGCGGCCATTTAAATCAAAAAATTGACGGGGGTGAACGATGAGTAAAAAAAGAATAGACGCGAGCAGGGGCAACAAGGGCGAAATCGCGGCGTAGCCTTTTTTTTTCCCCTCGTCACGCAGCAATAGTAACGGGGCAAGACAGTTGCATAGAGTCCAAAGAAGCACCGAGAAAATAGAAAAGGTATGCGAGCAGGTAACCAAAAAGGACCGACGGAGTGGTGAGGCAGCCCTGTGGTGAGCGAGTGAGCGAGTGAGCGAGCAAGCGCCGGCAATACGCAATACAAAACGGGCGGGCAGACAAGGGCTATGGCACACACCCCCCCACTCCGTCCCCCGAAAGGATATCGGCACTAAGCAGCCCAGCAGAGAAGAGTCCCGAGAGTCAAAAAAAGACAAGAGGGATGCACGGCCATTGCCGGTGGGCGGCCCCCAAGCTTGTTACGAGAGGAATAAGAAACAAGAGAATGGATGAATGGATGGGGTTCCTCGGGGAGGGTCCTTGGGAAGCAGGGGTTGGTCAGCGGGCAAGGCTTTGCGGCTGTTGCTCGTTGTTGCATTTTTTGATCCTCTGTCTCTCGAAACGGTAAAAATTATCGAATACGGGGAAATCCTATGTTTCCTTTTTTTTTCCTTCTTTTTTTTGATGGTCTGCTCTTATTTTTCCACTCTCTGCAATCCTACTCCGAGGTAGTGACCGTGTTTGTATCTCGTCGTGGCAGGATGCAGTGCTTGTAACATGTCATGTAGGTCGTTATGCGGACCCAGGATGGGAGCGCTTCTGCTCTGTAGCAGGGCGTGGGGACCGTCGCTCTTCTCCGTCCTGGCTTTGGGCATGGATGGACGGGAACAAAAGGTCGAGAACCACCAACAAACCACGGCACCCACAACTCTCGGCCCAAGCGCCGCATCAATCGCGACAGGAAAAAAACGGGCATGGGGAGGGAAAAGTCTCCGCTGTCATCCAGGATACCCAGGGCACTGCCTTTCTGTGACTTTCGCTCCCGCTCCGGTTGGTCTGGTTTGGCGCTCTAGTCGTCGCTCTCAGAGCTGGCTGGCTGGCTGGCTTGCTCGCTACCCTCTCAGCCCCAAACAGGTACCAATTGTCAATGTCAGGTACCCAGCCTTGGCCATGTCGTATGCAGCAGTCAGAGTGCAGCAAGCAACCTCGATCTGCGCGCTGCAAGGTCGCCTGTCCCGTTCACCCACTCAGTGCCGGGGCTCGAGCTGTCACAGACCCTCCCTCTCTCTCTCTCCCCCATGCAGCCTGCGTTCCCCCAACGGACCGCCCATAAATTAGTGCCAAGCGCGTGCGTCTGCTCCCTCCCACGGCCACTCACAGGTCTTCGTCTCTCGACGGGTTGGCAAAAAAGGAAAACGGGAAATTGTCAAAGCTCTCTGCTCTCATTGCTCGAGGGTGCACGGGAGACGGACGGGGCTAAAATAGGGTTGCTGGCAATTTGCACTGTCGATCCAATCCCAAAAGCCCATCTGCCATTATTTTCCCCTTCTATAAGGGAACCAAGGACACGGTACCAGGCTAGCTCGCGCGCGCCCAGCTAAGTGCCTAGCCCTTGCTCGACCACCAGCCCACTCTAGCTGGGGGGGGAGGGGAGAGGAGCCACAGGCCCGGAAGCCTAGGCAGGGGTGGCAGAGGAGCAATGGCGGACGATAGCGGACGACAGCGGGACAGTAGCTGGGCGAGCTAAGCAAATCCCCATGCCGGAATTGGAACCTTGGGTCCGCTAGGCGTGGTGGTCCACTGGAGAACGGCGCCTTCTGGGACGGGCGAGAGCCAGTAGCATCCGCGGAGACAGGGGACGGTAGGCGGGCGGAGGACCCGCGGGACGCAGCGCACGCAGGCCCACGCAAGGCCCCCTCCCCTCGGGCCCCCGGGGGTGGTGCAGCTACGTGAATGGCGTGGCCCGTTGTGTAGGCGTGTGTGTGTATGTGCGTCGTCCTCGTGTGCGCCTGTGCTTGTGCGCTTGTGCGCTTGTGCCTTCCGATGCTGGCGTGTGCTCCGGCGGCGGGCACCGTGTCAAGTTCGCTCCCCACGGGCCCATGTCCATGTCGACTGGGCATTGGCATTCCCGTGGCCATCCCATCAGATTCGAGAGCGACAACCGGAAAGTGTCAAGCAGGGCGTCGCAGGCGTGTTGGGAGGGGCCCTCTCCCCTCCCCTCCCCTCCCCTCCCCTCCCCAGGGCAGGGATCCAGGGGGGCTGAGAATATTGGGAACGAAAGGGAAAGGGAAGGGAAGCAAAGGGAAGGGGGAGAGGTGCATAGGATCGGGGACAAACGGCTGGATCGGGAACGTGTCGAATAGGCATGCAGGACAGGAACAGGGGCTTCACATGGCAGTGGTCCGAGGAAACGGACGTGAATCAAGGGCTTGTCCGCTGAGTCAACCGAGCTCAAGCGTGGCTTTGTTTTGGATCCCAAGTCCTGTATGAGGGAGAGAGCCGGAGAGTGAGAGAGCTGAAGTGAGCCCAGCTGGGCTGGCCCGAGCCGCACGGCAGGTAGAGTAAGGTGAGTTGCATTCGTGCTGCCCTGTTACAGAAAGGCACCTTCATGGCCCGTTACCTAATTTTCGGTCGAACGGGCTATAGCAAGGGGGCAAAGAGCATGCATTGACCCCCAATAATTGGCATTTTTATTTCGGGCTGCTTCCAGACCACTGGCAAAGCGAAACAAGATGCAAAACGTCGGACCCCCCTTGTGTTGGAAGCAGTTTATTGCCTGCCAAATACCGCCCGCCCTGTGCCTGTGCCCGGCCTCGACGGGCGGGGCGTACGTCGGTGTGGAGAGCGAACCGAAAGCGTCCGCGACCGTGTTTACAATAAACAACGGCTTCCCAAAACGAGCTTCCTTGACAGGCAGCTCCCAATCCTGCCAGCGAACCTTCTTTGAGGGAAAAAAACAAACGAAAATGAAGCCAATAAGGAAACGACTAGCATTCAATAATTCATGCTCCCCAAGTTTGCTATCTCTATCTCTAATTGTTTTGTTTTTTTCGCGCAATCGTATATGCAATCTCCAATCCTTCACCCCCTTCAGCTCTCTCTCAGCTCTATTGCTCAGCTACCCAAACTCAACCCCACCCCTGCAGATTGACGCTGTGCTGAGTTCGCCTTGACCGAGAAAGTGGACGGGCAACCCCCAAAAAAGAGGGCTGGGGGGGCTGCTGCGAGCGGGTTTATTGGTCTTGGCTTTGCAGTTTCCCAAACCAGCTTCGCCAACCACGCACAGCGCCTGCTCCAATACCCAGCAAGTCTTTGTTTTTTTGCGGCTCTGTTCAGGCCAGCTCTGGGCACGTGGCTTAGCGGGCGTATAAGCGGGAATGGGATCATTCCTCACCGACCCCATTCGGCTGAGCCGGGACGGGACATTTCCTCCCACGAGATGTAATAATATCCATAAAAACATAAATCACAAAACACGGTATTTTAGTCTTTTTTTGGCTGTCCCCCTTGTTCACGATGAGATGGGGAACAGGTCACGCCATGATCCACAATTGATCGAGATTTGGGCATCTCGCTTCAGCAGGAAAAAAATAAATCAATATGCAAGCCAGCAGATTCACATCTCAGACGAGTTGCATATCGAAAGGGAGGGGGCGTGGCCTTGCACCAAGTAGAGTAGATAGCAGCCTCGTCTCGCATCTTTCGAAACCAGCATACAACACAAAATACTGCACAACACACACACACACACACACACACACACACACACTCAATGCTCGCCCCGTGTCGTGTCAACTGTCGTCGTCATTGCTTTTCCCGTCGGCCTTCTCCCGCTTCAGCTCCCCCATATCCCAATATCCGCCTTTCGCCCCCCCTGTCAAAGCGATCTGCGCGATATATGGGAATAGATCGGGCATTGACCTGACCTGACCTGACCTGGCCTGGCCCTGTCGCGCCCAGCCCAGCCTCGTGAAGAGGAAACAAGGAAAAGCAACGAGATTGGAGCAGCGTCAAGATTTCAGCCCAGGAGACGCGCAGCATGCATGCCAAGCCTTATGTGTGTGTGTGTTGTGAACAATTGAACAAAGGCGGATAATGTTTGCTTGCTTGCTTCTCTCAGCCGCCCCAACCGGTTTGTTTTTCTGTTCTTCCCCCATTTTGCATTGGCGGATTTTTAATCATCCCTCCATTGATTGATTGATTGATTGATTGATTGATTGATTGCTTTCCCTCTGCTTATCCTCTCCACAATTCTCATCCCGTAGTAGCAGCCAATAGATCAAATCCGCATATTTTCTGACTTCTCATCTTCTCTCAGTCATCCCGTGCGCCTCACATGCAGCCCTTCGCTCACTAGGGGTTTCCTTTTTCACCGGCTTTAGTTCATTCCACCACGGGGAAAAACCCCTCTCTCCAAGGTGACAGGTAGAACCAAGCGAGAGTGGAGGATAGTGAGGGGATAGAGGGGTTGTCCCATTCTTCTTGGTTTTTGTCCACATGCTTGTTTGCTTTTTTTCGTGTCTAATTTTTTTTAGCTTCTCTCTCTATTATCTTCCTCGGCTCGGCAGATGGACGGATGACGGTGGTTTTTGGTTTGTGTTGAGCGTCGTCGTAGGGACCAAAGAAAAATTGTTGCAGCTCCGCTAGCCGACTTACATCCAAGATTCAATGCAGCGTTTGCATGTCGGCAGTTTCATACCGGGTACATCCTTGCCGGAGAAGGGGGCCGCAATCCACGTTGTCCTTTTTTTTTAACCCTCTCATCGAACCCTGCTGTACCTGCAGCGGACTGCCATGCACCGCCATGCCATGCCATGCACTGCTGAGCTGGTACGCTGCAACTCGAAGGGCCTCGGTGAATGCGACCCCATCTTGGCCAACGACAATCATGGCCCGTGTTACAGCCCGTCCGACTAGCTTACGTCGTGCGCGTTTGATACATGCACGCTTCTTTTTTTTTTTCTCTTTCGCTTAAGCTTGGCGCCTTTCTCTCCTGCAAGTTTCCAAACCGTCGCCGGCGCGCGCTTCGTGCAAATCGCGAAAAGGTCCCAAACAAAGTCTGATGCCCCGACCCGACTCCCCTCCCCTCCCCCCCAGTGCCGCTTCCGTCTTCCGAAATGGCCCACCCGCAAGGACCGCCCCGGGGGCATGGCTCCCGATTGGGTACCCACAGCTCCGGAATCTCGAGGGGTCCCCCATGACGTTAACTTGATTAGGTGAATCTTGAGACTCGGCGGCCGCACCAGAGACGCAACACGAGATGCGACGCACCGACACGTCACTATGATAGAGTTGCAAGCGAAAAGAGAGATGAAGGGAAACCGATGGCAAAGGAAACCATGGTGGTGCCAGCATCTTGAATTCTGTTGGCCTGTCATATTATTATTTTTTTAATTGGTGTAATTTTTTTTTACTTGTGGCTTTTTCTTTTTACCTTCTTGATTGCTTGTTACTTCTTCCCGGGTCCAGGCCGTGGCCAGACATCGGATGAACGAGCAGCCACCATTCAGATTTCACGGCGCAACCTCGTTGCACACCATCACGTCGCCCACCTTCGTCACTTGGCATTCGGGTATGGCCATCTTCCGAAACGTCCATTATGTCGCCATCGGCGATGGTGGTGTGAGTAAGCATTCTCATTTGCATAATGGTTGGGATGCAATAGTATTCATAATATTCCGGGGAAGCGGTTGTTGAGGCGCGCCATGCATGTGCTGCTTCCTCACCACACCCCCACGCTGTGAGATGCATCGGGTTGTCAGAGGGGCTCGCGTATCGAAGTTGCTCCCGCCTCATCCTGTTTCGTCTTTTCGCGTCCATTTTGCCGATTTCGGCTGGCTGGCGAGGCCGCACACATCGTCGCCGGCTTCTCTGCTGCCCCGTGGGGTGGCCCGCCACCATTTGCCTACCGGCTAAAGTCTAGACTTCCTCTCTCTCCATCCATTCAAGAAGGGCCCAGAACACACCTAAAAACACAAAATACTAGGCTTCTTGGCGATCTATCACACGACCTCGGCTTATTTGCACAATGGGGTCCAGACAATGATGCCGAACCGCCGTGCCTTGCCGGCCGGAGTCATCGGTGTTCCCCGGATGCAGACGGAAGCGGAACCCACAATATGACACACTTTTTTTATGGGCGTGTCCCTCTTCTTCTCAGTCTCGTTTTTGACAGGTTGGTTTCTGTACGGCAGCTTCAATTGTCCAGAGGCGGGATTACAAAAAGTCCGTGTGGTCGTGAAATAAACAACGGTAAAACCTGAGTGCGCGGGAGAATTGGTGCCGCGCCGTTCCGGATCCCCTCCCTCCCGTATCCGCCCACGCTTGTAGTTGTACCCATGATGGCAATCCTCTGCCAGCAAGGACAAGGGAGGGAGGGGGGAAGAGAGAGGGGGGGAGGGAAAATAGGATGAGAGACACATGGTTGACAACGACACCAACAAAAAAGATCCGCACACCTACACGCACGCCCACGCCCACCCACACACTCGCATTCACGCTCGCGCACTTACTTTATCGATCCCTGCGCGTGCCCGCGCGCGTCTTTAAGCTTCCGGCGACGGAGGAGAGAGGCAGCCCAGATGGAGGGATGGACGGTGGAGGGAGCGTCAATGCGACTCGGCGCTGTACCTGAAAAAGGCTGGGAAAACCTTGTATCAGATGCGCAAAACAAAGGAAAGCTTGTTCGCCCTACAGAACCTTTGGCACCTTGCAAGGGATGGGGCAAAAAGAGGTCATCGGGTAGAAAAAAAAAAGAAGCAAGACTAGTCCACCCCATCCAACTTGTCGCCAGAAAGCGATTGCGTGCGCGTGTGTGTGGTACATTTTCTGTGTGTGAGCGTGCGTGCGTGCGTGTATTCGTCATATATGCGTGTCTATCCGACTACGTGTGTGTGAGTGAGTGTGTGAGTGTTGCAAGTCTGTCGTTGGTTGCTCGTCCCGTCCTAGGTGATCGACGAGACCATCGGCTCCCCACACCAACCCCGACAGCTGTTTTACCGATCTGGATACAGACGTCAAAAAAAAATATCTTGGCAACCCAACTATAGTCCAAAAAAAAAAAAAATACACCACAATATCAACCCATTTCTTGTGTCTTTTTTTTTTTCAACCAGAGAGAAATAGTGTGTGTGATGAACGTGGGATGCATACCGTGTTTGTCTCTCAGATGCAAGTCAGCCAAGTCCACGATACAAGCCACACTTAGACCACACTTACATCACTCACCCCCTCCCCCTCTCAGAATATAGCCCCAAGCCCAAAGATGAACTAACCAACACAGATTCAGGTGTTGGATATGACTTCAACCATGCGCTTGACGAAACCAAATCCAGCCATGGCCAGAGAGGCAAAAAAAAAAAAAAGCCCAATGTCCGTGCCTTCAAAACCAATGGTAGGTTACAAACCCAGAAGAGATTGGGGGCAGAGTGAGAATCTTGCAACTTTCGCTTTGGCGGCACTCCCCGCTGATTCATCTCTGGTCCAAACAACCTTTCTCTACTCGCTTTCTTTCCGTGGGATGTTTTCGCCTTCCCACCCTCCAAAATAAAAGTCAAAGCAGAAAAGGAAAGAAGAAGAAAAAAAAGTCTCCCACCCTCCTCTCAGATGCCTTGGAGGGGAATGGCGTCAAGCACTCACGGCCACTCACGGCAGTGGGCTTTCTAGCGCCACTTACGTGTTGGACACCGTCGCCGGCCCGGGAGTCTCAGGCTGCGCGCGCGCGCAAGCAAAAAAAAGGCTCAGAAGAGAAAGACGGCGGCGGTGCAAAAGTGTGTGAGCTTGGCAGATAAAGAGAGGGAGGGGTTTGGGGTTTGGGGTTAGGGGAAGAGAGGCTGTGTTTGGCCGTGTCTCAGCTCAGATGCCCTCGCCGTTTTGTTGCACTTGCTTTAGCTCTTACATCCAAGACAAACTGTGCTCATCCCACGAGCTTCTCAACCAAAAAGCAAGCCATCAAGATCTGCCGTGTCTAACTAGGACCCTGAGACCCTTGGTCCTCAAGAAACCTCCCCGTCCCTTCTCCACATGGTGCTGAATATACAAGTAGCTCTGGCCGAAATTATTATATCAATCGGTATTCTTTAGATTATGGGGTATTCTCTATGTATAATAACCAAGGTATTGTGTGTGCCAATCCGCTCATGCTCCTTCAGAAAACGTAAAAATCAAGTGCCGTCTCGCTTGCATCTAACAAAAGAGAACATAACTGCCAATCATAGGCATCAGCTTTGCTCTGTCCTAGTCTCCAAACGCCATGCCATGTACCACCCGCTCATTCTGTCCCAGAAAAAGAAAAGCGGAAAAAACAAGTCTGCTGCAGCTGCTGTTTCGTCCTCTAAAACAAGGTGCCCGTCAGGGTGTAATAACGAACGAAGGAGAAAGATTAAAATAAACAAAAGAAATTCTCGTGCCCCAAGCTTAGACATCTCCCTTACAGCCATTACCGTCAAGCCAGTCTGATGCTCTGAGACCGGCCCGACAAGTAAAACGGCCGCCACGGCGGACGGCCATCTCCGAGAGATGCCCCCAAACCAAGGGTGCCGATCACCCAGTGGGCTTCTGCAGATCGCGTCTAGTCGTTGCTACCGGGCGGACCTCCGCCACCACCTCCACCACCTCCATCATCGGGAGGGCCATTGTCATGGAGCTGCACCTTGAGAACTCCGAGGGCAATGCCCACAATGAGGGCCACCATGAACAAGATGAGGCAGCACATGGCCACGACACAGATCTTGACCTTGCGCTTCTTGCGACGGCGGGCCTCGGCGACGGGACCTAGTTTCTGCGACCCATTCTCCAATGTCGAGTCGGGCGGGCTACTGCTGTAGGGATTGGGCGAGGTGGATGGCGGATACACCGTTGACACAGGCGACGCAGGGAAGTGTGCTGATTCGCGGGGCGTGGCCGGGGCCGGTTGTCGGGACTGTGATGATGTTGAGTTGTCGAGGGGCGAGTACGACGACGGCGCCTGCGAAGGGTCGTAGGGAGGGGGAGGACTGGAAGGTACAGCATTGGCGCGGGGATCGGGGACCGAGGCGCCCCACGGCGATGATGTAGGCGCGGAATGATTGCTGATGGGAGATGAGGATGATGGCATCGCGCCCGTATGTGATGATGGTTGAGAACCAGCGAAGGAGGGATGTGATTGTTGCTGGGAGAGCACTGGGGAGAGGCCAAGCTTTGGTGAGTTCATGTCGTGGTGAACCGCAGAGCCTCCTCCATTTCCAGGCTGATAAGGTGAGTCCTGAGGATAGGCGGCATCGGGTATCGACTGTGACGGGTGACTGCTGTAGTTGACATCGTGGGGATCCATGTTTGGTGGGAGTTGAAGGCACGAGTGCCGCCGTGGGAATGACGTTGTAGAACGGCGGCGCTCCCTCTTTACTGATTCTTCCCTCACTCCGTCCGTTCAAGGTTTTCCGGTTTGATTTTCGGAACAGATACAAAACCCAAGTCAAAAATAGTCCTTTCCCCGCAAACGCTGGTTGGAATGGATGAATAGATGTAGAAGCCAAGAAGGCGCCGAGGGCAAACGAAACGCCTTCTTCGTCTCAGGTTGAGGCCCGTGGGTCAGATGGAAACAGTGAGCTGGGAGCCGCAAGCCTCGACAGCCCCTCTCTTTGGTATGGGCAATGCCTGCGCCCTGGGATACCACGACGCTTGTTTCGCTTCACAAGAAAAAATTTAAATCAGGCTCGCAAACCAAGAGAGGAGAGGGGAAAAGACGCAATCCCCAGCGGTGAGATGGGCTGAAAAGGGACGAAAAGGAAGAGGGAGGAGGCGCATCAACAGCCCGCAGCAGCAAAAGGACAAGTCCAGCCCTGTGGAGCTAGCCTGATATGTGCAGAAGGCGGAGGCTGAGCCGCGGCCGGCTGAAGGATTCGGAGTTCGCTGTGCCGATGGAAAGTACTCTGACGTCGTTTTTTCCTCTGCCCGCTGGGAGATTCCCTTTGGTGATTTCCAGCGCCCGCTTTGTTTTTTGTATCTCCCTTCCTGCACTTTTGCTGCCTGTGAATTTCGGCTGGGGGGTTGGAGGGGGCCCAGACGAGGTCGCTTGGGGGCTGGGGGGGGGAGGGGGAGGGCCGCTTCTTATTTGCGAGACCCAAGACACCCTAGTCAGCCTGTAACACGGCAAGGGAAATTCGGTCGCGACGAAGCAGAATCCGTTTCGTTTTGCTGTCGGACGAGCCGAAGATGGAACCGATGGAAAGCCACGCGAAGGAAAAACTGGAGCGAGGAAGAAAGCACGGGAGACGATGGCGATGGCGATGTCTTGGCGGGCTTGACGTCAGTATAAAAAAGAAACAACCCTCGAGCCAGAAATTCGAAGAGCAAATATTACGATACCGAAAGCGGAAGTCTAACGGGGCAAATAATGACCAGATGATAATTAGGGTGAAAAGGTCAAAGCCCATTGAGTCAGTCTGTCAAGTCAAACAACAAAGCACCCGCCTGATCAGACCCGTGCTGGCGCCCCGAATCTTCTTCACTCGGCCACAGCGTTGTCCCTGCGACGGTATGAAGCTGGAAGCCAGAGAGGGAAATGCCCTGCACGGCGCGAGGCCCAAGTGTCAAAGCAAAAAACACGTGTGATATGTTGTCACTTTTCTCGGTTCTCGGCCCAAGACGATCGCAAGATAAAAAATACAGGCCGGGATGCAGGAGCCAGGATCGCCACTGAAAAAAAGGATATCGGTCCAAAGTGGATATGGCAAGGAAAAGCCAAGATTTTGTTTTCAACGGGGTAGGGGGCCCTTCCCTTCCTTCGCGCCCCAAAGAAGCAATAGGTGCAGTAGGTCAGTGGGGGGGAAGGAGAAAAGGGCCCAAACACTGCCTCAAACTGTGGGGGAGTCGGCCTGTCCGCGGCGCCGCAGAACCCCTGCCAGGGGAACGACCCGCGCGCTGCCATTGGTCTGCCGCCTTTCAGCAGGGACGCCGAATTGAGATGGGCAGCCAGGTTCAGACCCAACCTTGCAGGTTCTGGCCCAGGCACGATAAAACCTTCTTACTCTTCTTCCCTAGCCTTCTTGTCCCCTGTACGGACAATTCTTTATACAGCAAGACATGAACACTGATTCATCGTACTTCGTATCCAGAGCTTGTTGTCAAGAAATAGGCCGATAATCAAATTCCCGCCAATTCACAACGCATCACGCCGGTTACGTGATACATTTCATTCGCTGTACACGGTTCCCCGGACGGTCCACTTCTTAGCCTCTCCTCAACTCCTCAACACGAGACAGGCCAGTGCAGTCTATTTCATCTGTCCCCTCCTCGGTCCCCGATCCTGTCATAGCAAAAATGAAAAGAAAGAGATAACAACTTCCGTTCTGTGCATGCCCCAGTCTTTACTTCTCATTTAACAGCCTTACCAAAGCTTAATTGGCCTGTAGAAGAAATTCCGCTTTTCTCAAAGGTCAGCCAGCCGAGTTCATTAACGTGAATCACCAAGCACCATGCAATAGACCTTTCGTTCGGATAAACAAATCAAATATTCGCTATATGACGTAGCCTGTCTTTTGTCTTCCAAACAAGGAAAATGAGCAAAGTAATCAGTAAAAAATGATGCGAGTCGCTGCTCTACATGCAAACGCAAACACGGCGCTGTTGTCGCACCCTCTCTCCATCCGGCCCTTACTCCACTAGTAATCCAACTCTCCCGGCCAATCAACACTGCCAGCGGCATTTTGAGACACCTCCATCTTACACGATACCCATATTAGTACACTAGAAAACCAACCCTGTCCTTCAATTGCAATAGTTTGTCCCGATGCACCAAAAGTTCCCAATCATCCTGCCTTGGCATGCAAGCCCACATGTGTTATTGAAACAAAAGAAACAAGAGCGAGAAAGAATAAAGACAAAAAAAAAAAAAAAAACAAGACAAAACAAACAAAACTCATCTAGTAAGGAGGCCTCGTCACGTTGGTGAGACTTCCCTCTGCCGGCCGGCTGTCGATGCCGCGGAGCAGGTCCTGGAGGTCCACGGCCTTTGTGCTATCTGGCTGGGACCGGACAGACCTCGGCCTTGTGCTGTCTCCACCCTGGCTGCGAAGACTTCGAGAGCCGGACCTGAACACCTGCTCCTGGAACGACATGTCCGTCGCGTGAATGGGGCTCTTCTTACCGCCCAAAAGACTCACGTTCGGCAGCGGTGGCACAGGCGGCACTTGTTCTCCCTCTTCTATGGCCTCCTCGTACAGGTTGGGCGGTCCCTCGTTGGGTGGGTGCGCGTTCAACGGTCCTCGGCGTCCAACTGAACCTGATCGTTTCAGACCGCTAGTTGGACTGGTAGCCTGGTCGACCTGTGCAGTCGGGTTAAAGCTGATTTCTGAAGGACTGTCCTCGTAGCTGACCATGCTTTCACCACTGTCGTCGTCCATGCCAGCGAGGCCGGCCGTCTTGGGTGGCGGTTTTCCAGACA